>CM027121.1:34731739-34925110 GCA_015476505.1 Urochloa ruziziensis | reverse complement strand
TCGGAGGAAGTGAGAGTGACTGCGACTCTGATATCACTCTGTCGTCCTTCTTCTCCGACGTGCTGTCTCCGAGTGGTGGGAAGGCTGCCCTGCCCCGAAGAAGCGAAAGATCCAACGGGGATCGTGATTGGGGATGCGCCAAGCCCGCCGCCAACTCCTCATCTCTGAGTCGTCTGACTCGGAAGAAGACGAAGCTGGCGGTGCCGAGTCATCAATCCCGCCCCCAATCATCAGCTCGGAGCAGTCTCCCCTTGCAGTAGTACCTCTGAGTGCTGCAAGTCCGAGGGACCTCCCTTCCCCCACTCGGAAAAGGAAAGCGCCCGAGAATGCGCATATCTACTCTGTGAGTATCCTTATCATCTCTTGATTTTCCTTATGTTCTTCTATGAGTGATCCATATATGCTTTATCCTGTAGCACGCGTCTGAGATCCCCTTTGCGGGTCCTGCGCCTCAGTCGGCTGTTGAGACCGAGATCCCGTCAATCCAAATGCCAGAGGTGCCGACCCACTCGGCTGATCTTCTCAGCGATCAGCCTGTGGGTCCCGCCACCAGAATCGTTGCGAGCACCAACCCCGCCTCCACCGAGTCCTACACCGGCGTCGCCGACCCCACCGCCAGTTCCTCAAGGCAGCCCCAGCCTGCTCCTGTGGTTGGACCGACTGCAGCAGTGGAGGAGCCCCAGACTGCGGCGGTCGAAGTTGCTCCTGCGGTGGACGGCGCTTTAGTGGTGGTGCTCCCATGACTCCTTTGGAGGAGTTCATGTCACTCCATCTTCGCATGGGCCAGATAGCCAAGGTATTTCCTGAGCTACTTATCTTGTTGATGTCAAGTACCGAGTGGTACATCAATTCATATTGTCATCTGACTTGTCTTGCAGGACTTAGCTGCTGATACCGAGGCAAAAGCCTTGGTTATTCAAGAACTATCTTCTGCAGTCGCTAAGGCCGATTCCTTGGTGGCCCGAGTGACTGAACTCGAAGCTGCTGCGACCCAACGCCAGGCTGAGTTGGAGGAAGCCAGCGTACCACTCGCGATCTACGCGGAGAGTAGAGCAGGCTAGGCTCAACGAGGCCCAGGCCGTGCACGAGCTCAGAGGTATGTTATTCCTTGTTTGTTTTTCTGTCAGACGTGAATATATTATCCAGATCTAACTTTCTGTAGATTATCGGTATCGTATTATGTCCCAATTCGCAGAGCTCACTGCCAAGGTGGCTCGGCTGCAAGGCGAGGCTGAGGCGCTGCGCACCGAGAGGATCGCGCTGGAGGACGCTATCCGAGTGGTGGCGGAGGAGATCGAGCCGGAGGCGTCATCGTCTTCGACTTCTATCCTCGACCGCGTTCGGGCGCTCCCACGCTTCTTCGGCGACAACTCTGCTCCATCAGCCAGGCCAGCTGTGGTCATGTCCTGGCGGTGCTCAAGTCGCTGTTCCCGGCGTCGGACCTGGAGCCACTCAGCCGCGGATACGCTGCCGGCACCTCCGAAGACGACGTGGGCAGACTGCTCCTTGAGGTCGAGCCTATCGCCAATGTCCTGTCCAAGGATGTTGTGATGACTCCGATGAGGCGGCCCCGTCTGTTGATCCTGCAGCGTAGATAAAATATTGTAGTATTTGGTGGAACTAGTACTGTTTGAACAATGTTTAAGTTTTTGTTATTGTGTATAAGTTTTTATGGGACTACTACTCCCTTTCTTTCTGCGCTGGCCTTAATTTCTGAGTGGTTGACCTGTTACGGAGTAGATTAGCCTCGTTGGTCTCAGTCTAATGCCGCAGAGTCTTTGTCGTACGTTTAGAGCTTTGACTTGGCGAGTACTTTCCCTCTCGATTTAAGGTTTGTTCCACTCATACTTTATGTGCGTGACGCGAAAGAGGAAATACGAGTAGTAGAAATAGATGAAAGATGAAGTCAACTTTATTGATAACTCATTATAAATCTGCCGAGTCGTGACTGGGGGTGAATACCCTCCAAAATCACTCGGAAAAACATATCTAAACGAAAAAAGATAAATACATAACTGAATCAGGCGTAGAAACGCTGTAAGTGCTCGATGTTCCATGGATTATCGATGTAGGCGTTCTACTATGTCCAGAGTCAATTGATCCATACGCGCTTGAATCGTCCTCTGGTAGGTCGCGCCGGCGTTCTTCAGACCGAAGGCCAAAAAGGCACCGAACGGCGTGATGAACGTGGTCTTTATCTGATCCTTAGGCTCTAGGCCTGTCTGGTAATAGCCTGGATAGCTATCGAGAAAGCAGAGCAGGGCGGAGCCTGCCGTGAAGTCAACTACTCGATTGTTGGCCAGAGCAGCTGCCGCGTTGAGGGTCTCCTGTTCGCATGTGTAAGCGACTCGGATGTCCCCCAAGACGGTGATTATGCCTTTGGGTCCTGGCATCTTGACCTGCAAGTAGACGTAGTGAGGAATCGCCATGAACTTGGCGAGCGCAGGCCTCCCAAGGATGGCGTGGTATGCAGTTTCAAAGTTCGCCACCGTGAACTGCATATGCTCGGTCCGGTAGTTGTTCCGTCTCCGCAGGTGACGGGCAGTGTGATGTGCCCGAGTGGTTCCGCCCCCTCTCCCGGTATCAAACCGTAGAATGCGGATTGGGGGGGACTCAGGTCGAGAGTAGTCAGGCTGAGCTCCTTCAATGTGTTAGCAAAGAGGATGTTCAGGCCACTGCCACCGTCGACTAGTACCTTGGTGAGCCGAACGTTGCGAATCGTCGGGGCTACTACCAAGGCATGGGACCCGGGCTTCGGTATGAAGTTTGGATGATCCTCCCGGGTGAATGTGATCGGAACTTCCGACCACTTGAGGTACTCAGGTACCGGTGGTTCCCTCGCGTGCATGACCTGGCGATGGGTGAGCTTCTGCTGGCGCTTCGACTCGAACTCTGGTCCGCCATAGATCATGCGGACCACTCGGTCGGCTTCCTGAAAGTCATCGCCGGGCTCGTCGTTTCGCCTTTCGTCTCGCGGGGAACCATCGTTCCTCTTTCTGTATGGAGGGCCTCTGTTGCCCCCGGTGAAGGCTCGCTTGAGCCCGTAGCACTCTCGCGCCGAGTGCTTGTGTTTGTGGTAAGGGCATTGCTCATCGAGCATGCGCTGGAAGTCCTCTGGAGTTACCCGGCCTCTGGACCGGTCCAGGGCGGCGACCATGTCTCCCTCGCTCTTCTTCTTGCGAGGTTGGCTGTCATTGCGTCGATGGTCGTCGTGTCGGTCTTCGTCCTCGCGGCGGTCGCGTTTGCGAGTCGTCTTGTTCTCTTCTTCCCAGCGACTTCTGATCTCGCTGAGCTGTTCTCTTTCCGCGATCTCGGCGTCCGCCCACGTGCTAGCGACCCGGAACATGTCATTGACAGTCGCGGGTGGCTTCCGAGTCCACTTATGGATCAGTCTCCCGTCGGAGATGCCGCGCTGGAAAGCTGACATCACCTCCTGATCCGTGACGTCCGTGATGGAGTTGCGCTTTTCTGAGAACCTGCGCACGAAGTCGTGCAGGGTCTCGTTCTTGCGCTGCCTGATCTGACCGAGGAGCCGCTTGCTCCCGGGCCTTTCCCAGGTACCGAGATAGTTACCGATGAAGAGTTCGGTAAGCTGCTCCCAGTTGTCGATGGCGTCCTGCGGGAGTCCTGCCAGCCAGTTGCGGCAGTCCTTGGTGAGCATGATGGGAAGATAGTTTGCCATCACGTCCTCGTCGCCGCCGGCCGCTTGTACGGCGGTGTAGTAGATCTGAAGCCATTGAGATGGGTCAGATTTCCCGTCGTACTTGTCAATATCCGACAGCTTGAAGCCTCTGGGCCACGTCACGCTTCTCAAGCGCTCGGTGAACAACTGGAATCCGCCGATCCGACCTCTAGGGCGGGAATCGCTCGGTCCCGATCCGTCAGCTGCTCTTGGGGGTGTGCTGTCCCTCCTGCGATCCCGGTCCCTGGGCGGGGAACGGGTCCTCCGATAGTTCCGAGTCCTGGGTGGAGTTCGGTCCTGCCGGTAGGTTCTGCTGCGCGGTGGAGTTCGATCTCTTGGTGGAGTCGGTCGCCTGGGTGGTGGAAGCACTCGTCGTCGTGGCGGAGTGCGACCGCCATTGTTGCCGCGCCTTGGGCTACCGGAGAGGTCAGAGTAGTCTGACTCCGTCGAGTAGCCGCTCCTGTTGGGGTTACGACGGGGATTTCCATGATCCCGATCGTACTCTTCGCGCCGTCGGATTTCCTCACGGTGGCGCTCTTCGGTGCTGTTGGTGATGATGTCCCTCGCATCTCGATCTCTGTTGATCGTGGTGCGGAGGTCTTCATCACGACCCGATCCGCCGCCGGCCCGGTGTCGAGATGGACCGGGTTCAGGAGCGTCCGTGGTCGTTCTGCCTTGCATCTGGTGAACCTGGACGGAGGCGGCCTGCACGAGAGCCCTTACCTTTTCCAGGCCCGGAGTGCTAGGTGGCAGCCGATTGATTTCCTCGTTGATAGTAACGAGGTTCTGGACCGGTGTCTCGTAGACGTCGTATCCATTGAACTCAAACATGCCGTCGCGCATCAAGTTCCGGGTGCTCCTCCGTTCGTGTTGATCCCGTTGGCGACGATGATCTTCAGAGTGAGGCTCTTGGAGTCGAGCAGTGCCAGATCCTGACGCGGTGGCTCCGTGCGGTCGTGCGGCTCTGCGAGTCGCCCGACTGGCATTGCGTCCTCGACGCTGGTTCCTGGCTTCAGTCGTCTCCTCAGCAGGAGTGACCTCATCTTCTGAGACAGGATTGGTTGGCGTTGCTGGCGCCACCATGTAGCAATATGATCCGACTCCCTCTTGCGCGAGGTAGTCTTCCTCGGACTCGGAGAAGTCGGATGTGGGCGTATAACGCTCCAAACTACTCGGAGTCAATTCTCCGAGTGATCCTAGTAGTTCCGGCTCTGTAGAGGCATCGGACACTGTGTATCCTTCCGGCAGATCGTCCAGGATTGAGGGTCCCAGTAGATCTAACCCGTAGGAGTCGCTCCCAGAGAAGTAATCATCCGTACTGGACGATGTCCTTCTTCTTCTGCTTCGTAGCAAGCGCGCAAAAGCCAGGGGTCTGAACAGTAATGACCTCAGGGCTCTGGACGCGTGTTGGTTGAGCGTTTACGCTCTGCGATGATTCGGCGACGCGACTCTCAGGAGTCGGATCGGAACCGAGTGATTGTAGATCTGTTCCCGACTGGTCTGGCCTCGCGTTCTGCGATGGACTCAGCGGGGTAGATCCGGCACGATCAGATGCGATCGGACCGGATTGGGCCGTGATGGCCGAAGTCGGCGCCAGAGAGGAGACCTCCGTGGCGACCGTAGCTCCTGCCGCTTGGGTATCCAAAGCGGCGGTGATGACGTCCCCGAACTGGATCTCGACTTCGTCGACGTCCGGGAGGTTGCAGCTGTCCAAGATCTTGACGCGATCCATCGAGCTTGCCAGATTGATCTCGGCGATACCCCTACCTGGCGCGCCACTGTCGGTGATATTATCTCCGGCAGTCTTCCACAGGGTAGCCCACGGAAGTGATTTGTAATGCAGGGAAGATCGCAAAGATCGGAAGCAGGATGGTTAGGATGGACAGACGCAAGGGTTTATACAGGTTCGGGCCGTCGACTCGACGTAATACCCTACGTCCTGTTTTGGGGTGTTGTATTGCGTAGATTGTGAGTTGTTGTCTTGAGACTTCCTGTGTGTTCGGTTGTTTTTGAGGGGGTCCCTGCCCGCCTTATATATCGGGGGGCAGGGTTACAAGTCGGTTTGTATCCGATCCTATCTCTAAGAATCCTTTCCTTCTTTACAATAATTACTATTCTAACTAGGACTTCTCCTTCCAGATCCTTCCTCCGTGCGCCGACTTGTCCCGCACGTCTTCAGGTCCAGAACGGTGGGCTGGGCCGCCCCCTTTTGGTGGACTGCCAGGCTTGCTCGTGAGGCACCCGGGTACTATATCCCCCACATCCTTCCTCCGTGCGCCGACTTGTCCCGCACGTCTTCAGGTCCAGAACGGTGGGCTGGGCCGCCCCCTTTCGGTGGGCTGCCAGGCTTGCTCGTGAGGTACCCGGGTACTATATCCCCCCACTAAAGATCTTCCTTCCAAAGGTCCTTAGAGCTGAGATGATCATATCTGTAACCAACATCAAGGGAGCCCAGGTAATGCCCAGGTAATGTCAGCATTGTAGACTGAATGGACAGATGAAGAACAGGTGTAAAAGGGTTTTTTAGCGTGATTAGAGCAGAGAACACAAGAGTAATCTTGTAACACCATATTCTTTCCTTCTCAAGAGATTTCTTGTGTTTAGGCGATCCTTAAGCAACAGCCAAAAAAAAAAAAACTTGTGCTTGCCTTGGACACAGGACTTCCAAAGCCATTTGAACACCGGAGAGACTAGAGCAGTACCTTTTAATGCTTCATAGGCTCTTTTAGATAACTTAGTATAGTTTTGAATGTAGTATCTTGTAGTCCACTTATACTTTAGTCTACTTTTGAAAAGTTATTTAGGCTACAATTACTGAGCAAATATGATAATTTTTAAAAAAGGTTTTAGCTATTTATCTATTTTAGCCATCTCAATGCGACATTATTTCATTGAAAACCACCATAAATTTGAGCTAAGGTTGAAAACTGTACGGTTTTAAGAGTTGTGGGGTTGAAAAGTAAACATTGCATAGTTGGGACGACCGAAAACAGATACTAGCTCATAGTTGGGGAGTAGTTATAAATTGGATCTCTTTCCAAGAATAAAGATCTATACATACATATACTAATCACAGACTCTCTACAAAATCCCACGTTAATCGTAGAAAAAGAAAAATATCTGGCCATTTATCTATGGTGGGACTAAGGGTGCAGATCAAATCATCAAACCCACCTTACCCTTCTCTTCACAGCTTATGTTTCCTATTTAGTTACGGGGTAAAAAAGAGTATCACGATCCAAAAGTCCCTCACGCGTTTTTCCCATATCAGAAAAATCCAAAAGTATCAACAAAAGTCAAAAACAAATTATATTCCCTAGCTTTCCGAACAAAAGGGTCCTAGCAAGAGCAACGAAGGGCAACAACAGTACGAATGAAAAACTAGGTCTTCTCTGGCACATCGACGATGAGTACACCTCTCTGTACCGTAAGTCCATCATGGGGACAACGCCTCTACAATAAGTCTTGGCACATTGTCTCCGTGTTTAAGTTTTGGAACCTGATTTTAGTTTAATTGATATATGCGATTTGATCGGTGAATCATAAATATATTGTGGTGCTTCCTTAGGGATTAATTGCTTGCACTACGGGAAACACACGGTTTGCCGTGTGCCAAGGGCACACGGCGAAGCCTGAAAGGCACACGGCAAAAATGTTTGCCGTGTGCAAAATGGCACATGGCAAACCTTACGACGGCAAACAGCTGTTTGCCGTGTGCCAGACCACGGGCGCACGGCAAAGATGTTTGCCGTGTGCCACGTGTCTTTGCCGTGTGTCGTATGGGGCACACGGCAAAATAAAGTAACTGACGGTGGACACCTGGAAAACGGCCGTTTGACGTGTGCCACGTGGCCGGCACACGGCAACGTGGCTGGCACACGGCAAACACCAGGCTGTTTGCCGTGTGCCGTGACCTTTGCACACGGCAAACACAGGCTGTTTGCCGTGTGCCTTGACCTTTGCACACGGCAAACACTAGATGTTTGCCGTGTGCCAGCCTTTGCACACGGCAAACATCCTTCCCCCTGCCCAAATTTTTGCTGTTTTTGCTTTTAAATGTCCCCAAACAACAAAAACAATCACATGCAGTTCATATACATTACAATTAACATCCCAGGCAGTTTATATGCAATCACAGACAATCAAATATTGCTTCACCAGCTCACAGACACCATAAGCCATAACACGGCCACAGAAATTCATACAAAGTCCATAAACAAGTTCATATACAGTCCATACGAGTCGATATGACTCCAAAGTTCATAAACAAGTTGATACAACGTCCATAGTCCAGAACAAGTTCATACAAAGCACACGGCATAGAAACCACATGATACATACCGCTCACTCGTCCGCCGGCGGCTGAGTCGGAGGCGGAGGCTGCATACCCCAAGCCCAGGGCGGCAGCACCTGCGACGACGACGGCGGAAACTGACACGGCAACGACGGAGGAAGCTGACACGGCGCCCCCTGCCACGGCTGAGTCGGCGGCCCGTGCCACAAGCGAGCCTGCATCCCCTGCGGAGACGGCCACAGAGGCGACATATCTTGATTGATTGGCCCTTCATTGGATGCCGCCGATGGAGGCTGTCCAAAGTTGAAGATATTGAATGTGTTAAGGCTAAGTGATTTTACTAAGTCATTGGTTCTATACTAAGTCTTTCTACTTTGTATCCTGAGTTTGGAAAGTGCTAAGTCACTATAACAAATGAAAGTAAACTGGCTATGAAGTCACTCACAGGAGTCGGAGTACCGCCACGAGCTCCAGGTGGTGGACCGAACGGTGATAGCGGTGGCTGCGAATAGCCCAAGGACTGCATGTACTGAGCATAGGCCTCCCATCTCCTTGCATTTTCCTGCTCAATCCTTTCTGTCTGGGCCCGCAACTGCTCCTGGACCGTCGCCTGTACCTACGCCTCCATCTGGGCCTACAAAATATGATGCATGGGTTAGAATACGAAGCTAACGTGTGTAAAGCGCTTGAACGACGAGTGCAACAGAAATAACCTTGAATTGCTCCATGCCTATCTGTACGGCGCTTCGCCTCGGTCGTATAGGCGGTGTGGAGTCGGTTTGCCGAGCACGAAGTTGCGAGAGAGTGGGAGTACTAGCCGTGTCGATCACGCTGCCAGCCATAACGTACCGCCCATGCTTCTTGCCTCCTCCCATCCTCATGACGGTCTCTCCATCAATGGGCTCCGTGTGTGGATCGAAATCCGGCCCCCTCACCGCCTTTGCCATCTCGGTGTAGTCACCCAGGCGGCTGTGGACAGAGGAGTTGCTGTATGCCGAGGGGAGGTCATCCGGGTTGTACGTGACATCGGAGGTCGCCTTCCCCTTTTTTAGCAAGCATAAGCCCCGAGGATGCTGATTTCTTGGCCATGTGCCTGCGACTGCGGGGAAAGGCAGATTCATTAGAAATTCTGCAGAATTTAGTGTTGGAATAAATAAGTAAATACACGTACCTATTTTTTTCTGTATCCCTTGAGGTTGTTGCTGCCTTGGTGGTGTGATGATCCTCCCATCATCCCTCTCCGCACTCGACCACCCTCACTCTTCTCCGTGAAACCCTTCGTGAACCACTTGTCGACCACCATACCCACCATACCACACTTTTCTAACTAAAATAGCAACTAATTATAACTAAGTATATGCTATCTAAGTTTTCTAACTAAATTAACAACTAATTATAACTAAATTAAATTAAATCAAACAACTAATTATAACTAAGCAACTAAATAAAAAAAACTCACCGGCTGGCCGGTGAGGTCGTGGAGCGGCCGGGGAGGGCGGCCGGGGAGGCCGAGGAGCGGCCGGGGAGGCGCGGCCGGGGAGGGCGGCCGGAGAGGCGGCGGCCGGCGCGGCGGCCAGGAAGCGGCGGAGCGGGGGCAGGAGAGGCGGCAGCCGGCGCGGCGGCGCCACGGTCGGGGGTGGGGGAGGCGCCGGCGCGGCCGGCGGCCGGGGGTGGGGAAAACGGCGGCGGGGCACGACGCAGCGGCCGGGCAGCGGCGCGGCGCGGCACGGCGGCCGGGGGTGGGGGAGACGGCGGCAGGGCGCGGCGCAGCGGCCGGGGCAGCGGCGCGGCCGGGGGTGGGGGAGGCGCGGCCGGGGCTGGGGGCGGCGCGGCGACGGCGACGGCGGGGCGTGTGTGTGCGTGTGTGCTGTGTGTGTGCGTGTGGGTGCTGTGTGTGTGGGGGGGGGGGGAGAGGATGCCCGAAAACGGCTAAGTGCCGGGGCTTCGCCGTGTGCCCTGGATCTGGGCACACGGCAAAGACCTAGCTTTGCCGTGTGCCCAGATCCAGGACACACGACAAACATTTTTTTTATTTTTCTGATTTCAAAATTCTTTGCCGTGTGCCCTGGATCTGGGCACACTGGCAAACAGACTACTTTTAAAATTTTTAAATTTTTAAAATGTTTCATGTTTTTTAAATTTCTAAAATTTTGAAACTGTTTGCCGTGTGCGGCCCATGGGGCACACAGGCAAACAATCTATGCCGTGTGCCTCTAGGGAAAGCACACGGCAAACCTTTTCTGCCTAAACAGAAAAAAATTAAAAAATATCAAACGGATTCAAAAAATAACCAAATTTGGGCATGGACCTGTCTAAGGTGTATGAAGACTATAAAAAATGAGTTTTGTGGTAAACAAAATTTGAATTGTCACGTTGCTTCAAATCACAACGTCTCATTCAAAACTCTTAGGATCTTCTCCCGAGAAGCTCCGGTTTGTAAAGAGGCAATGCGTAAACTTGCTCGAAACCTTCTACATTTTTTACCATAGCCTCTACGTATGAAAACATGACATCACGCCAAAATTTATAATGTTTTGATCTTTTTTGTATTTTATAAAATTTTAAACGAACCGAGCCCAATGCGGGCACACGGCAAGCGAGCAATATATTCAAAATTTGATTCCATCTAATGGACATGGCATCATATTAGTCTTAAGAATCCGAATAACATTTTTCCGAACATTACATTACATTATTCGAAACACTTACAGTTCAAATTGCCGTATCGACAAAATTAAAATAATGATATAAAATGATTAAATATAGCAAACAGACCGAAAAACTGCACAAAACTAACATGGAATAACACAAGGACAAAGAAGTACTCTAAAAAAAATTTGGAGGCAAAATTTAAAATTTTTGCTACGTGGCAAGGGCACACGGCAAAGTTGACGGCCAAGCCAAACACACGGCGAAGCCGTTGGCACACGGCGAACAAGCGATTTCCCGTAGTGTTGGCTTCAAAAGAAACTCGAATTTTATGTCTACAACTGATTTCTATGATCAAAAGTTGTGGCGAGCGTGATGTCTGTGCATGACATGAGGACACACATAAAAGAATAAAGCATTATTTTTAATTTAATATATTTGTTCCCCACATTTGCTTGGGCACTAAGAAATTCCCCATGTAAAATTAGCAAGGTTAATCCTGTGTTGTAGAGCTTGATTTCGTGTCTAGATAATAAGTGATTATTGGATAAGTTGATATGTTATTGTGAACCGATTTAGGGAGGTAGTCAGTGCATACATACGTTAATGTCTAATTCTCTGCAGATCCTATGACAGTAAAATAGTTACGTATTGTTTGTTATCCAGGTGATGTTGTCACTGCCTTCTTCAGAGTACCGTTAGAAACAAAAGTTAACAACACAGCTAATTGACGTATCTGGAATCATACTTGCTTCATTCAATCATACAGTTGGCTCCTGGATCACCATGGTAAAAGCGCCTATAGCTAATTGCCTGTGCTGTCACCATCGAGCATATTCTTAGATTTCATCTTTCTGAAATCTGCCTTCAACTGATAAAGAGTACAAGCCGCATTTGCCAAGAACAAAAGATGTCACTGGCTATTGTTGCCACTAAAATTTGGTAATTTCTTCTCCCAACTTATTATATTATATGCAGATTATACAGAATTTAAAGTACCAAGTTAAAGCAGATGAAATTATATTACAAATTGGGAAAACAAAAATCTGCTAAATTGTTCGTACTATATCAGGCTTTATTGTAAGAGCATGTTTTCATTATTAAATAAAAAATTATAAAAAGCTTATTTAATTGTTCAAACTGATTATATGAGGGTGTTTTCATTATTAAATTTTAATTTAGTTATTAAACACACAGTTAGTTTAATATATTATTGCAATCCGAATGACTGAGGACACTATTGCATAGTCTAGACTTGATTAGTATGCATCTTCCTAAAATACAACTGTACAATTAAAATCTGTTGTTCTATTTTATAATGTGATAGTGAATTATGCAACGGCAACAAGACCATAAATTAACATATATTATTAAAAAAATTTAGGAGATGTATAAATGACAGATCTATGCATATATCAATCTACCATGTGGGTTGAATTAAATAATACTAAAAATATAATCCAAGATAGTAATGATATGGCATGAAGGGTTGTTGTCTGTAGAGCAGTAACCTTTTCGTTCATATTTTCTTTTTCTCTCTCATTATGTTCTTTCTAAATTTGTTATTAGTGATGTCAGGTTCGTTTTTAAATTTATTATACTATTTAAACTCAAATAGTATATTTTTTAGTAAATCAATAACACTACAAACTTATGTTTAATGCCTAGCCCGTGCGAATGCTCGGGTTAACGACTAGTAATAACAAATTGTAGAGAGTTGCACAAACAAAACGCAGAAACTTGCATTAGCAGCTAGCCAATAGATCATTTTACAGCCTACAATATAAAATATAATTACATTTAGCATGTCACGCTCGACAGTTCGCTGGTCTCGTCGGACCATTTCAGAAGAGCCAAAACGATGACTCTGATGGTTTCGTTTCTTTGTGCAAGTGCACGTCGATGACCTTGACTTTGTAGCACTTGTGGGGCGCGCTGCGCGCTAGCTACGTAGTATGCTGGAAACATTTGTTTGACCCGTTTGGACGGATCATGGAGACTTTGGTTCGGTACAGCGTGATGCCTGAACTGATAGGTTTTCCTGTATCACGTCTCTCTCTTGGTTGCGACATCCCCATGACTTAACAGGACAGATACAATACTTACATCAATAAGTTGTATTTTTTTTTTGAAATCTTATCTAAAAAACTCTAAGGTTAAACGTGCTTTGCTCAGAACAATTTTGGGATGCGTGACAATTCTGGGAGGTTCTTTCCGGGTAGGCACGAGTGAGGACAAAGTGTGCAAAAGATTTATGTTGGTCTGTGAAAGTAGTAAGGTCCTAGAAAGCTGTCAGGGTAAGCGAGCCCGGCCCCCGGGGACATTACATTTCGTATCAGAGCTGACTCTCGTGGTTTCACGGGCCCTTGGGGTTGCAGTTGCGCAGGCATTGTGCGAATGGCTGGTGTACGTGGGCCCAGAGTGGTGGTCACATAGCATGGCACATGCGCTGTCATTGGGCACACGTACGTAGCCATGAGGGGACGTTCACGGCCTGAGGTTGACCGACGAGGATGTTGGTCTTTTAAGGGGCTGAGTATATATGTGACATCCCACCCATAACTTAATATAATAGGATTGATATAATACTTATATCAATAAGTTGTGACTTTTTTTGGGAAGCTAATCTCCAAAGAACTCTGAAGTTAAGTGTGCTTGGTCCGGAGCAATTTTGGGATGGGTACCGACCAGGAGGGGTTCCTCCCAGATGCGTACGAGTGAGAAAAAAGTGCGTAAAATAAATTTGTATTAGTCTGTAAAGGACTAAGGGTAGTCTTGAGCTACCAGAGAAGGGGGACGTTGCATTGGTCTTGTTTATAAAGCGGACCAAACCAAGGCTAGATGAGCCAGGATCATATGCTACAACATCAGTGTGTGTGCTGGGCCTGTTTGTACTTGGGCTAGGCCTGAATCGGCTAAAAAAAGATCCAGTGTGGGGAATTTTTTTATTTTTGTATTTTTTTATTATTTTTCAAAATAAATGCTTCGACAAAAATTTAGCAGATTTTATGTCGCCGTTTCAAATGGCTATCGCCGTTTGAAACGGCGAGAGGGGAAAAAAATCGCCGGGCCAGAGGGCCATCGCCGGCTGACACGGCGAAAAGTCTACAGCAGTGGGGCCCGCGTACTTTTACCGCGGTGTCGGTTCGGAAACAATTGCCGGTTCGAATGGCGAAAGGCTATCGGTGCCATGGGTCAGGTAGTGGCAAGGGTTTGAGGTTTGGGAGTGCAAAGGGGGGACGGAAAGGGACCTCCCATTGTGTGGGCAATGTCGGGTTTCTTGGTCCTGATTACTTTGGGGAAGCAGTGTATGAGTTTCCAGAGTAAAGCAAGCATGATTTCACAAAGGATAAGCCTCTTAGAGGATATACTAAGAGCAAAGAAGACTGGCCAAAATGCATGCATGGTGAAGATTGCTTAGTGCAGATGAATACCTCCTGTCTGAATGGAGGTCGTCGTTTTTTTCAAATGCCCGAGAGCATGGGTAAATGTTACTAATAATCCTCTGTTAATTATGGTTGTCTTAGTTTCACCATCTTACTCGAGTTATTTGTTGTAGGCTTCTGATGCCCCAGAAAACTGTGGGTTCATTAGGTGGGTCGATCTTCCTCCTATTCTTCCCCATCATGAGTACATCGAATATCTGCAGAACCAAATCCAAGATCTAGAAACCAAAGTTGAGCACTATGAAGAAGAGAAGTACAACAAAAATGAAGCAGTGTCACAGGAGGCACCGTGCAATGACCCATATTGCAGCTGCCCCTGTAACCAAAAGAAGGCAGCGTCGCCGCCACCGCCGCCTTCGCCCCCTCCTTCGCCGCCGATGGGAGGATATTATGGAGAAGGTGCAACACAGTATGCTATGTGGGGAGATTATTAGGACCATTCAATCGAGATGTCCTAGTTATTCTGTTTAGTTACCTAAGGCATGTTAGGTTTAGGTCGGCACATCATACATGTGTCGCACGTGCCACTGTCACTTGTGTAGTTTGAAGGTGAATGATGCAAGCACGTTGCATTAAAAGGTACCATAGTCGTACTGTATGCAACATTGCTACATGCACCATGACCTTCTTTGTCATGTATTTCACATTCGTTTTAATTTAATGAAGTCATGTACCTTCGTATCCCAAGACTGAACTATTTATCAGACTTGTTTTATGAATCCTACCATCCAGGGCATCTAATGTGGGGAATTCAATGCCGCTTTTCAGACTACTCTGATGAACCATAGCATCCAATGCCGCTTTTTAGACTACTCTGATGAACCATAGCATCCAAGGCCAGGGCATCCAATGTGGGGAAGCAAGGCATCCAATGCCGCTTTTTAGACTACTCTGATGAACCATAGCATCCAAGGCCAGGGCATCCAATGTGGGGAAGCAAGGCATCCAATGCCGCTTTTCAGTGATACAGTGTCTCGCATAGAGCATGCAATGAAAACGGTGTGGCGAACTTATCCGCTTGCATTGGATTCGATCTCTTTTTATGTACAACACATCCAAAACATCATGGACTCGGTCTATGGACCAATCCAATCATTCATTATATATGGCATGCCATTGCTATTGAACTTGTGCAGTGTCTCAGTTAGAAACCATGGCTTGTTGAGATCCAGAGCTCCTCAAGTGGAGGAAGGTGAGAGTTATCGTTCCAGAAGGGGTGCATGTGCCTATGTGCTTCTGTGGTGACCTTTGCAAGCTTGTGTAGTCCAAAATCTTGGGTGACTACTATGGCATGAGGTTTTTCATGTGTGACAACTTCGAGTATGATCCACCCAAGGTGTCTGGCAGCATGAGAGCCAAGGTACTCACTAACCCTGCCATGTTTTTCTACCCATTTCATGTTTCGTATTCTTACTTTGGGGAGTTAAAGACTCCTCCGCCTCTCTGTGATTTCTTGCAGTGGCTAGATATAGAGCAGTCCGATGAGGACAAGGCTCATGTTGAGCATGAAGCAACCTCGGCAAGAGCAAGGTGGCAACGAATGATGCACGAGGAGGAGCAGGAGAAAAAGCGCAAGAAGGACCAAGAGGAGACCTGCAAGAGGTTTGAGGAGGTCGAGCGTCAAGCGGCACAGGAACGTGAAGCTGAACGAGAGAGAAAGAGAGAGGGCACGTCGTGCAAAAGCAGCTGGGCCTGAAGCCATTAGGAAGGGAAAATATCCCCGTTGTAACCAGTAAAGCATAGGCTTCACACCTGGGGATTTACATTACCCAAAGGCATGTTAGGATTAGCAGTAGCACATAGTCACGTTTATCAATGTGCTACACATGCCATTGCACCTAGTAGTAGATTGTTTAGATCAGAGGTGGTGCCTCGACACCTTTACCTCCTCATCATTTCGTTTCGCTAAAATGCATGTATGGAGTCAAGCCGGGTTATGCAATTCTAATGTTTCAAAAAATGTTCTTTATTCTACTAGTTAAATCGTTTTCTTTACATATAAAAAATTCCCTTACATAAAACAAAAAATTTAACTATTGCATTCCGGCCAAAATGGGTGAACCACAAACGTAGAAAATACCATATAAAAATCTACGGCATTAAACTGTAGAAAAATTAAAACATGTCATACAATATTAAACCAAATATAGCCAAAACAAAAATTAAAGCGTCAAAATAAGTCATTTCATAATATGAAACCAAATCTATCGAAAAAAATATATCAACTATTAAAAACATGAAATAAATTATTCACCTTTATCTACATAAAATAAAAAAATTAAACAAATATAGCCGTTGTTCAACGGGCTATAGCTCCCCCCAAGCGGCGAAAGCCAGCGGGCTGACGAAACCTGGTGGCAGGACCCTTTCGCCGTATGAAACGGCTATAGCCGTATGAAACGGCGAAAGGGCCTGCACCGTCGCCACGTCGTCAGCCCCTCACCTTATCACCAGTTGAGACGGCGATAGCCGATTCAGTCGGCGAAATAAGACCAAATCTGCTAAATTTTTGTCCAAGCATTTATTTTTGAAAAATCAGAAAAAAAAAATTCTAGTGTGGCAGGCAGTGCGTGCGTGCGTGGTAGCAAGGCTCAGCCCGAAATGTCTTGTTTCTGGGCCAAACTGTGTGGCAGTCTGGCAGACTCCATCCATGAAGAAGCTTTGATTTCTCTCTCTTCTAAGAAAGAAGAAGAAGAAGCAGCTTTGATTTGTCCTCGCCAACCCAAGTCACGCCACGCTACCAACCCTTCGAAGCCACTTCGTTCCCGCCTTGTTCCCATCCATCCGGGACTGAATTGACCGCTTCCTTTTGCTTCAGCTACTTGTTGCCTCTTCTACGAGGTAATACTAGTATTCGCTCGCTTTTCTTGCTTCCAAGCCAATATCAAAACACGTCGCCATGCAAAATCTATGCTGCGACATATGTACGATGCATCCTATCCCCATCCCATCGCTTCGATACATGGTGCAAGTCTATATACTCAAGTTTCACTCATGGTGATCGACCTCATTAGTTTAACTTGCTGTGTTGTAAGGTTCTAACGACCATGGAGACAATATTCAGAGGGAAAATTTCGCTGATCCATTTCTTAGTCCGAGGACTTGCCGTTGCAGCTACCATTTTGCTCCTGACACATGGGAACCATGCTCATGTCGATCGTGTAGAGATACTCCGCAACGATGTCGATACGCTACATGTCCAGAGACCAAACATCAACAGGTAACTGATCGGACAAACTATATCTCTAATGTTGTTGTGCAGCTATCTCAAAATGTTATTGCACTACTGTACTGTTTTGGTTCGGTCGAGCCCACCGTGACGATCGAGCATGTATCATGCAAGCTAGCAGCGACGCGACCCATGACGAGCAGTGGCGAATGATCAAGACAAGGGGCAGCCAGTTCGTCGTCGGCGACCAGCCATTGTACGTGAACGGCTTCAATTCGTATTGGCTGATGATCCTCGCCGTCGATCCTTCGACTAGAGGAAAGGTATCCGAGGTGTTCCAGCAAGCGGCGGCGGTCGGCCTGACGGTGTGCCGCACTTGGGGCTTCAACGATGGTGGCTGGAGGGCGCTTCAGAAGTCGCCTGGTGTCTATGACGAAAATGTCTTCAAGGTGAGTTGGCTGCTCGGGAGGTGAGCTTAAATAATGCACTAATAAGCATTGCGATTTCAGCATTGCATTATAGCTAGGGGCGGACCCAGACTCAAATCTGATTGTTGGCCTGCTAGTGCTTTACAGAAATGGTCCAGATCCATTTAAAATCAAAATGTGAGTATGTGCCCTCACAAGGCTTATATATATGGGTCCGCCCTGTTTATAGCTCGTTGTTATGGTTCAATATATATACTGTACTTGCTTTGTTCTCCAAACCTGGATAGGATTGCTCCATTATAGAACTTTGGGCTAGTAGCTAGTTTGTACATGAAAAACATAGCGAGGTATTATAACAATAATTTCTATATTATGAAAAACTATTCCATAAGGAAACCAATACTCCTATTTATATATGGTGTCATATATTTACAAAAGACGATACATTTTACTTAGAGCTATTTTACAATGCTTGAAAAGTACCGAGAGGTACCGGGAGATACCTTTTCTATTTTGGTAAAGGTACTAGCAAGTACCGAGAGGTACCGGGAGGTAATCTTTCCTATTTTGGTATGGATTTGGTACTTCTTGGTACCTCTTAGTACCTCTGTTTAGGTACCTCTAGTTAATCCCTTTGTTTCCATCGTCTGATTTCTCGGAATAGACGACTCTCATTATTTCCAAGCATTCTAAAATTTCTCTTTTACTTAATATGTATGTATTTAAGATCTGAATTTGATCTTTAAATCAAAGATGGACATGCTTAGCTTTTTTTTCGCTTCAGCAACTAAGAGCTTTGTTGGATTGAGAGGATTGCTCTATATATGGTTTGTTGGTATTTATCTCAATTTTGTACTTTTGTATGTAGTACTTTAACATAAGTACCTGGAATCCAATTATTCCCCATCCAAACAAACCAAACCATAGCAACAACATTTCAAGATTAAAGAGCAACCTAAAGTTAACTCGCTACCAAGGAACCAGTTTGTACTGTCAGTTTCGGCTTCCAAGACAAAATAAAAACCTTACGCTATCTGTTGCTACAAAACGTCATTGTCGCCGATGAAGTAGCTTAATAGATAATTGCCTGTTTCCGGCACGCAGGCGTTGGATTTCGTAGTGAGCGAGGCAAGGAAGTACAGGATCAGGCTGATACTGTCACTGATCAACAACTGGGATGGCTATGGCGGCAAGGCGCAGTACGTGAAATGGGCCAGGGACGCCGGTCTCAACCTGACCTCCGACGATGACTTCTTCTCGGACCAAACCGTCAAGGGCTACTTCAAGAACCACGTCAATGTGAGTAAATCTTAGAACTTCACAGGGATTTTCTTTTTCTTTAAACAAACTACTGTAATCTAGAGATTGCATTTTTAATAGTTACTGACAAGTAGAGATCATATACTGTACTGGAAATTAAACTAGAACATGCTGACGAGGGTGAACACGTACACGAACGTGATGTACAAGGACGACCCGACCATCTTCGCATGGGAGCTCATGAATGAACTGCGCTGCATGTCGGATCCAACCGGGAACAAGCTGCAGGTAGCAAGAGTGCCTCCGTTTATCTTCTCCCTCTGCTTCAAATTTTCCGCGATGTGACATAGCTCAAACGTGCAATACTTGAGCCATGTATATGTGTAGGCGTGGATCCAAGAGATGGCTTTCCACGTGAAGTCTATCGACCCGGATCACCTGCTGGAGGTCGGCGCCGAGGGCTTCTACGGCCCCTCATCGCCGGCACGGCTTCAGGCCAACCCCAACACCTACGCCGGCCAGGTCGGCACCGACTTCATCCGCAACCACCGAGTCCTGGGCATCGACTTCGCCTCCGTTCACATCTACCCAGACACCTGGTTCGCACTTACATCGTAGCACTACACTGATGAGCACGTTCCACTGACCGAATACGCACACAATCTCAAGCTCCTGCACCCAAAATAAAAAAAAAAGTTCACGAGCGCCACGGGTTCACGACGGTGGAGGCACAGCTAAAGTTCGTGCAGGCATGGATGCAAGCGCACATCGCCGACGCCGAGATCACGCTTGGCATGCCGGTGGTGTTCACGGAGTTCGGCGTCTCCACCAGGGCCCGGAGCGCCTTCAACGCGACGTCGAGGGACCAGTTCGTACAGGCGGTGTACGGGGTGCTCCTGAACTCGACGCGGCGAGGCAGCGCCGGAGCGGGGGCCCTGCTCTGGCAGGTGTTCCCGGAGGGCACCGACTACATGGACGACGGCTACGGCGTCGTGCTGCCCAGAGCGAAGGACACCTCGCGGATCATGTCGGCGCACTCCAGGAGGCTGCTGGCCTTCAACTCTCCAGGTGCTCCTGGAGCTGCAGCTGGGGGTGCAGGAAGGAGGAGCAGTCGGAGGATGGTGATGACCTGCTGTTCCATGAGCTGTGAACTTACGATACAACGTACGTTTGAATAGTTGATGCCCGCGGTATATGAGCATATATAGCTTCACCATTAACGCAACAAGCCTCTCTTTGGATTGGATAACACCTTTATTTGCTGCGCTCGCTCGAACTACGATGTGGGCTCTCTTCCGAGCAATGAGATACGCTTTGACACGTCTCATGCCAACTCTGTCGTACGCAATCTGCATTGCAGAGTTTCGGGGTCTCCACCAGGGCCGGGCGCCTTCACAATACGACGTCGAGGGACCAGTTCGTCCGGATACAAGCTAAGGCAAACTCATCTCATGTTCGATAGTTAGCAGCAGAACATATGATCACTCAACTCCAGGAAAAGGTAGAGCGCGAGCATAAAGGAATCAACAATTCACACAGCCATGCATACGATGCAATCAGCATGTGTACAAAACTCTTTATAATAAAAAAGGAGCAGCAGCCAAAAATTGGACTTGTACTACTGTCGCTGTTGCAACGAAGCTGAAACTGGCCACTTAGCTGCACAGCCAACACTACAGGAAACCCGGCATAGACAGTCGGCAAAGGCCATAATACACACGGCAAGGGCTAGTCTTGCCGAGTGTTCCCACAACAGTCGGCAAAGAACGTGCCGCCCACATGCCTGGCCCCCCTCCCGCATCACTTGGCCGCCGCGAAGCCATGTGGCTGGCCTCCGTGCCACATCGCCGGACCCCCCACGGCACACGGGGCCAGCTTAGCCGCTTCGCCCAGTGTCACTAACGGACACTCGGAAAAGGCTAACGGCCTTGGCTGCCATCACACGACCGTCACACGGCCGGTCACGTGTGGCCCTTTGCCGAGCCCCACATCGCGGCACACAACAAAAAGGTCCCTTTGCCTAGTGTCTAACTTTGATGCTCGGCAAAGGCCTAACGGTCACGCCTGCCCCGTCAACGGCCATCACGCGCCCAGTCACGTGGCGGTCACATGGGCCATTTTGCCGAGCGTCTAAGTTTTGCCGAGAGTAAACACTCAGCAAATCTGTATTTTGCTGAGTGTCTGTTGTTTGCTGAGTGCCACACCCTGGACCCTCGACAAAGGGCTGGTTTACCGAGTGCTTGAAATTTGACACTCGGCAAACTTTTAGACAGTCGGCCTATTTAGGTTTTTCCCTAGTGCAAAAATATATTGCATAGTTAGAAATAGTGCACCTAACGTGAACAACTTGACCTTAACCCCATACTGCTGCAATTGTCCTTGGACCATCTCCCTTAGTTTTAGTAAACCACAAGCAATCAGTCAATCAGGTTGGTGGTTAGTGTTAATAGGCACTAGCTGCTTTATCATAAATCAATTCGGTACAGACGATGCAGTGAGCGCCTCAAAACTTTTCCAATACCATCAACCACAAACCTCTCACTAGTGCAAAAATCATTAACCTAAACGACGTTAAAACCTCATCCGCGCCGGCGCAGCTTCCCTTTTTCCGATGCCAATAAGGGGGTCATCTAAGCGGTTATTTAACCGCTTCCAATGACAACTTAAACGTGTCGGCGTGCTGCACACCGCTTAGAATGACTTCTTATTCGAATCGGTTTGTTCAGTGCAGGAGCGTTTGACTACGTATACTAATCGGTTCGTTAAGCGCCGTGTAGTTTTATTAACCTATTGCTACCGGTTTAGTTAACGCCGGTTAGGATGATGGCACGCACGTTAAAAAAAGACACATTTGTTTCAGTCAATTGATCTCGAATGAATACTAGCTAGTTATATATGGATCGTTATGAACAAATTGCACACACAACAGATTCACATTCAACAGAATGTGAACGTGTACATGCTAGATGTTCACAACAAACACAGAAGCTAGCTGATGGGTACCCATTCAGTTCATCACTTAACAGTCATAACTAGATCGAGACTTCATCAAGAGTTCACTAGGTAGCACTATGACTTCATCACTAAAGAGTCTAATTTACATATATATAGTATTGCAGATATCAAATTAATCACAAATTTTTTTGAAAGATAAATTAATCACAAATTGAACAGGCAGTTCATCTCACATAACCAGCTAGTGGTAAGCATAAGTAAGGAACGACAGTGCCCAGCTAAATGGACCCAAATGGACAATTCGTTCATGAATGCAATCCCACGACGCTTACATCGCTGGATTACACCGCTATTGCAGTGGAGGAGCTCATCCTGGCGGCGCCACTATCGCCGCTACCATCCCGGCGGAGGTCATAGTCGAAAGGGAAGCAGCAGTTCCTAGTGGAGAAGTCACAACCCAGATCCGCGACAGCACGAGCCAGATCCACAGCCAAGGTGGCATCCGCGATTGTGGATCTAGCCCGTGCCTTTAGCGCGGCTTACCGCTGCACGACAGAGGCGACACAATCCACGGCGGTGAGGGCGGCGGAGGCCACCGCTTTCTGCAACTCGACCGCGGATTCGGTTGATGCAGCTGCGGATCCGGTGGCGGCAGCGGCCAAGGAGCAGAGGAAGGTCTCCCGCGCCGCTGAGGCCACCGCAGCGCTAGGAACGAAGTCAGCGACGTGGCCTACTGCGGCTGCCTGAGCTGCCGCAGCCTTAGCCCTTGCGTCTAGGGTGGATAACATGCAGAGTACAAGGAGGACGCTGCGGAGCTACACTACAACAGTGCACGCGGCGGCGGGGCTACTACTGTGGAAGCGGTGGGCGGAGTGGATAGGATAGGGATAGGGTTTGGTCCATGCCAAAACGGTGCGGCTTATTTGTACCCGCTCCTCATTCTAGTTGGCGTGTATTGGGCCGCTTAGAATGATGGCCTCATTCTAAGCGCCGTTGGATGAGCCACTTAGAATTAAGGACTTATTCTAAGCGGTGTATGTTGGCATTTCTTAACGACGTTACCAGTTTCCCGGCAACGACGCCAGGAATGCGTGTGTCCAATTGGTAATCTAACATTTGCAAAAGGGTATCCGCAAGCGCACGGATACACCATTGTAGCATTTGACCCATGAGTATTCCCAAGGGTATCATATTTCCCAAAGGAAGGCGTGGTTGGTAAAAGAGTACTATTGCAGTCATGAATATAGTGATAGCATGGATAGAATCACATACCAAGAACAGGGGTAAGAGATACAAAGATATGATATGGGTAGTGTGACACACACTGGGGTTCACCTCTAGAACATCTAGACTAGGGAAAGGACTAAGAGTTAGCATCTATGGTTCTAATCTAATCACATTCATGCACAGGTCACATTAGAGATACAAGATACACATAATCATGAAATAGATCAAAACACTCCAGTAAGGGGAGATAACCTCCCTCGCTGCTTAAGCACAGCCAGGTTGTTACACATTTCAGAACTCCTACAGGGAACCCGAACGTGGGGGATTTCAGAGGGTCCAACGGGACTGTCACCACCCGTGGCCTACCCCGGCGAAACCATGGGGAACACTCATAATCACTCATTGATTCCAACCCAAGCCCCACGCTCGCGTTGTTCACAAGACATCAACCATTCCGGACTATTGAGACTTGGATCGATGCCGGACTATTGAGACCATTCCGGACTATTGAGACATCGTTCATAAGAATAGCTGGCGAACCTATACCGTGGCTAAGAACATGAAGATCATGCAAGACATGCAACTTTATTCTAATTGAACTAGAGCAAAGTCTAATACAAGAGAGGGCACTCATATCTCTACTATCTATGCAAGGGTATAAGACTAATCTAGCATATAAGCCAAGCATATCATGATAGCAAGAACATGAACACAGCTCAATCATATCATAACTGAGACAAACATTGTATGGAAAAGATATATGATCAAAGTAGATCAAAGTCATCCTAGAACTAAGAGATACAATAGCTTACCCAAGCTCAAAGGAAACCAAGAACCTGAATAGAGCTACTCTAGCCTACTCCACTAAGCCTAGAGCCTATGGAAGAGAGTGAATTTGCCCAAGAGTTGTGTGTCTCATTTGGAGACCCCTCCCTCTTATGTATAGGCTCCAAGCAGAAGCATCTCGAGCAAATATTCCCTGAAGCACCTCATAACCGACCTTGAAAGAGCACGAGTGAGTGACACGTGGAAGGCCAGGATGAGTCGACCCAAGGTCGGTTCGGCCGATCCTGGGGTTCGGCCGACCCCTGGGTGGCCTCCCCTGGATTGTGCTTTCTTTGAGTGACTGTCCTGTGGGCCCTGAGTGTTGTCTGCACGTGCACACACTGAGTTGAGGCGGTTTGGTCCCTGGTGGGCCCCTCAATCCATGTGATGTACATGTGGAGGCTTTTGATTCGTCGAGAGGTTGTCACTTGGATCCATGAGGTGGATTCTTCTCCATTTTCCTTTATTGATGCAGTAAAACACCTACAACCAAATATTCTCCAAGGACATGTGGAACTACATTATTCGAAGGGAAATATGCATGTTAGCATGGCAAATCCTTCACTTTAGTAGAGAATGTTGGCGGTTATTTTGGTACTTAACAGCCGCCAACAGTGTACATGACGCCGCTTAGAATAAGAAATATCCAGTTAAAAAAATAAAACAGAAGACGAAACAATGAAGAAGATAGAGCTGCCATATTGTTCATTGTCCCCCGTACATGGATCTACAGATCTACGCATCTACCATGGGGAATGAGGAAGGTGGCTACAGTTCAGGCGTAGCTACGCGGTCAAGCCCCTTGTTGTTGAGCCTGAGCGCCAAGACCCTAGTGAAGGGCACATTCTTCCCCCTCCATTTCCAGCTACGACCATGGAACCTCTCCACGTCTCTTGCTTCAGGAAGCCACACGTAGAAGGTGTGGTTGAAGAAGTCGTCTGCCATTGGTATCCTGGAGCGGTAATGGCCGTTGACATAGTTGACGATGAAGCTGGTGGTGATGAATGGATTGGCTCGTTAGTGGCGATGATGTCGTCCCAGTCGAGGCGAAATGTAGGCGACGACGACATGAATCTGATCTCCGGGGATGACCCGAAGCTGATCCATCACCCGTTGGGAGACCACCTCGCGGCGAATTGGAGGTGGTCATGGCCACAATCCAGGGTACCACCTCCGTATCTGGACCTCCATGGCTGTGCGCACATCATCCATGGCTCTCTTGTGGTTTGGTTTCCTTGTAAATAAAATGGACAAAAAAAGAAGAGGGACAGAGGAAGGGGATGAACGAAGAGTCGAAGAAGCAGATTACAAATAGAGCCCACACCTATCAACTTCTTGTGCAAGATGAAGCGGTTGGAGGACACGTGTCCCTAGTGTGATTATTCTAAGCAGTTGATATCACGCCGCATAGAATGAGTCCATAAAAATTGTAAAAAAAAAGAAAAAAGATGGCTCATTACATAAGGATTGTTACATAAGGATTGATCAAAGACGGCTCAATACATAAGGATTGTTATAAAGAAAGGGTACAAGATTGATATATCTAACTCTTTATTGATCAAAGACGGCTCATTACTAAGGATTGTTACAAAGACAGGGTACAAGACTGATTTTGTTCATCGTTGCCGATCAAACGATGCTTTTGTTCATCGTTGTCAGATCTGATAAATCCCCCATAAGGGGATTGCAAGATGGCGATCAAAGACGGAGAGGAGGAACAACAGAAAACTTGTTGCGATGCGTTTCAACAAGCGCAAGCGGAAATTTGTGCTTTCCTTGCACACTTCAACTCTGCCATCTTGGCCGACGGGCAAAGGGTATCCTATTAACCTCCCCTTGATAAGTTGCCTCCCGGGAGAGCGCGGTGAAGGTCATCACGAGGATTCTCCTAGCGATTATACGTCCTGGCTTCACAAAAGACAAACTGAAGAAGGGGTAGGAACCCAACCCTATCACGAGAATGCTCTTAGCGATGAGAAAAGGAAGGTGATGTGGCTATGGAGTCAAGAAGCAAGAACTTTCTGCCTACGAGATCTATTCTTTGCGCCATGGCTGCTGGGTATGGTGTGAGGAAGATGGTTCCTTGGGGCTTTATTTATAGGCAAAGGAGAAGAGAGAGAGATTGCGATCAACTTGTGTTGCAAGCTGAAGAAGATCCTCGATCGGTTTCACACGCGCATGCCTGCTTCAACTCGTATCACAAGATGAACACGTCCGCGCTTCAACTTCCACTATATATGCATTTTAAATTTCCAAAGCAATCGGATCAAATTAAAATCGCTTCGGCAAACGAATATTCTAGCTGGCATATAATACACCGTTTAGGATAAACAATCATTCTAACCAGGCTATTTTTGCACCGCTTCTTTTACATATCCGAGCCGGCTCATGAGTTATATCGCTTCGTATGATGACCTTATTCTAAGCGGCCACAAGTTATGCCGCTTACAATGACTTAAACTAAGCGGACCATTTTGGCCCGTTTCGTATGGGCCGATGAGGTTAATGGTTTTTGCAGTGTCTTCCCTTCGCTGTTTTGGTCCATTTGGATGTTGACATGTCGGCGCACGATGGTGTTACTTGTGTTTGTGCCCTCGCTGTGGGGCATTGGCCTCATCGCATTCCCAATGGCCATCACGGCATGAGAAACAGGCTTTAGTGGAATTGGATGGATAAATAGCCGAGGTTGCATGTAATTATGTAAGAGGTACACAATAATAAAAATAAAAAAGTTCAATTTTCAACCTTCACCGGTGACAAAAGTCTTATTTTTAACCTACAACTACAAAACTGGATATGATAGGCCATCCAACTGCCAAAACCAGGCAAATTTGGCCCTTTAGTTGATTTTCGAGAGCGGTTTTTCATTATCTAAAAATTCATAGAGTTTTGATTTAAGAAAGAAACTTATAATTAATTCATTTAAAATTAGAAAAATACCAAATTAGTACCAAAAAGTTCTTTAAAATATAATGTATTTGTCGATTTCTATTGTCATTATTTAATTTGTTTTGGCTATATTCCTTATATTTATTAGTGACATAAAACTAAAAATAAATAATAATAATCTTTAAATAACTTAAGTAGAGTAGCAACAACCTAATTTCTAGAAAAAATTGACACCAATTCCATATTTTTATGATTTGAAATAAATTTGTTATGAAATTTTTTGATTGACTCAAAACTTTTAAAATTACTAAAAAGCGCAAACCACCGTTAAAACCACTGAAAGGGTCAAATTGGCCCTTTTTGACAGTTGGATGGTTCTTCCTATCCGGTTTTGTAGTTGTTGGTTGAAAATCAAACTTTTGGCATAGTTGGAGGTTGAAAATAGGACTTTCCCTAATATAAAAACATGGCACAAGCTAATAATAAGAGGATTTTTACATTGATTGGAAAAAATGAGAGAGACAGTTAGCAGCAGTCCATTATTATATGCAATTACTGTTTTGTTTACTTCGCCAATGGAATATTGATGTCACTAATCAGGATCACATCTCTCTCGTTCATAGCTCCCAAGTGATAGATTTACCATGCAACCATGATCAGAAACACAGACCAAAGGAAACTAGTATCATGGAACCATGATCTGGAACAGATCAAAGGACAAGTAGTACCATGCACCAACCATTATCTGGAACACAGAACTAAGGAAAAGTAATAGCATGGACACCTCTTAGTTGATAGAGAGAGGTATGGTCTGGCAATGAGTTCCCTCGAAAAATGAAAAATATCTTGAGTTGCGACAGTAAATCACACTATGATCACTATAATTTTTTCAGCGCTGTCCTTGATTCATCGATTGTCAGTTTACTAAACAATTTACTAACAAGCATTACCCAGATGAATAAAGGAATTGAATGTAAAGTATTTTTTCTGCAAAGCCTACAACACCCATTCTGACCAGATAACAAATGGGCTATAGAAGCGGCGGGTAACCTATTTATCTGCAAGGAATAGCATATTCACCCCACGGTTACCTGATGGCAAAAATATAAAAATAATAGAATTGCATATCAGAGTCACATGCTAAATCAAATCATGGGTATGCAACAGAAAAGATTGGCATATGGAATTGACTGTAGCATGTCAGAAGGCAAACTCAATCAGGAACGGACGAACTTGGATGAATGGAGTCTGACGAGCAAAAGAGGAAAAACCGAATCGAACAAAGGACACCCAAAGGCAGGGAAAATCACCAGGCAGAGAAACAGCCAGGACCGCGTGCGCCGTCCGCAGCGGCCGCCCTCCATCCCGACCGCGCGCGCCGTCCGTAGCGGCGACGGCCCTCCAGCCCCTGCGGCCGCCACTGCCACTAGGCGTGGAGATTGGGAATTTTAAACCAAATCTCATGTCATACATACATAGGAACTGCAATTAACGGTCGTACACATACAGAAACATTCAGGCTGAAATTAACGAATTAAGAAATCAAACAACACGAGACACAACCGATGAGTGTCCAGATCATTCGAACCCACTCACCCTACGAATCGAATCCTAATCGAATCTGGCCGCCAGGCGCGGGCACGGGCTCGGGCGCAGGCGTGGCTCCGGTCGGCCGGTGTTGGGGGCGACCGGAGTAGAAGGGAAGAAGAAGACTGGGACCCACAAGAGGCAAAATAGTCTTTTCCGGGCTATGTTAGGCTCTGTCAGTGCTATTTCCGTCATGAGGTAAAAAAAAGTTCGCGTCATGGTACAAATGTGTCTCCCAACTTTTTAATGGTATGTGCGTAACCTCCAACTTTTTAATGGTATAGAGGTAAAAGACTAAGAAATTTGTGTTTTGAAAGCCTTTAACTGTGTCATCCACTGATGGCATCTCAGAGAGGTGATCTAGGGGTTGAAGGTTTTAAGCCATATGCATCATTTTGATAGAATCTATTGCCTTCTTTTCTTTAATTCTACTATCTCTTTTAGCCACCATGATATGCCTCTGGTTCTGACAAATCCCACCAAAATGATTGAACAACTTTCTAAACGAGGATGAGTGCATTTTGGACCTAGAAGAGGAATCCCCTGCACCTCTGTCCAAGGGCGGTTAGATGTTGGCGCTGTTAAATGACACGCTTTTGGTGTTGTTTACATAATGATTTCATGCTTATTCCTATGCTAATCCCGCCACTTGGCACTGAAATAACCCCGTTTCCACCTATGTCTTGTATTTTGGAGCATATTGTGATTTTGTAGGAAACTCGACATATTTGGGCTAGTTCTGGTGATTTGTCGATGAGCTTAAAGCATACATGGGCTAATGAAGTGGATAAGGATTAACACACAAAAGACGAGGCTGATCAGGGCCAAAAAGGACCCTGGCCGCGCGGCCAGGAGGGCCCTGGGCCGCGCGGCCTGGCCTGTTCCTTGGCCCAATCGTGCTCCCATTTCTTCGAGGTGAAGCATTCGTCAACCCTAGCCTATATATGAGTCGCCATTCGCCAGAGACGAGGAGAGCCGCACCAGAGGAGACGAAGACATCAAGCAACCACCAGGGATTGATCAAGATCCAATCTAGAAGCCATCCACGTGGAGGAAGCGGAACCGGGAACCCTAGCGGAGGCACCGGCGGCGCTGAACCCTAAAGGAAAGCAAGGAGATCGTCTTCACATGGAGTTTACACCATGATTAGCGCTTCATCATCAATTTACATGGGGTAAATCCTTCGTATGTTCATGAGGTTGGTAGGTGACCTTGATATGTAATCGTTGAATCCTTCTTTCAATCATTGATCTATCATGTTCTTATGGCTATGTTCTTCATCTATCTCATGCCCTAGCTAGGCTTTGATTTGGTTTGTGTCTAAGGCTCCGCTCATCTTAAATCTTTAGCCATGAGTATGATCCTTGTAGCTTAGTAGCAGATTACCCCTGTTTGGTGACAGCTTGCGAGAGGGAAAACTGCTGAGCTTGGTTCATGTTCATCTTTGTGATAGATTAGATCGGTTTCTTCATATTATGCGATGCATCTACAAGTGATCCTAGACCCTATGAGCATCTGTTCCTCATATCTTGTGCTCATCATCAACTGTTTTTGCTAATCTAGATTAGATTGTTTCGCTAGCTGTATTAGATTAGATCCAATTCATAACTAAGTCTTTCCCAACTCGATTAGTGCTTAGTTAAGCGTAATAACCCACTTGTTCCGTGGATTGATAACTATTGGCACTCCTTAGCGTCACGTTTTAGCAACGCTTCAAGAGCGCGAAAATATATGTCGTTGTATGCAAAATGGATTCTGCAAGCGCACAAAATATATCTCATTGTAGCACTTCACCTAGGGAGTTATCCCAGGGTGTCGTATTTATATTTCTACAGGGAAGCAGAATGGTTAAAGTGTATTGAAGAATGAAATGATATATCTTGCCAGAAATATCAAGCCACAAACCCAGGGACACAAACTCTAGGTTTGGAGATAATGGTCAAGTAAATTACCGGATAGAATGTCTAAAAGACCAGCGACACACAGGAGCACCTAAATCTATAGAAAAGGAAAGATGTTGGGAGAGACCGAACCTAGACACTTCCTAACTCAGAGCAAAATGCACTCTAACCTTATCATAGACTCTAGCTTAGATACCGGGAACAGAGCTCGCCTCGACGGCTAGAACGGGAGAACCTCAGAACGGGGTGAGAGAGGGGGTTCTCCGGGCTCAGCACTACTGTTATGAATACACCCGAACGTGGTGGACTCCGAAGGACGGACAGGGCTGTCACCACCTGCCACCTACCACTGCTGTTCTGTGGGGTGCAACACACTTCCTAGTTAATCAACAAGCCAGACACCACGTCTGCACTTGAAGATTAAGATTTCTCTTGAGGCCTATCAAGAGAAATCCCCGTCTTCCCTAAGGCGTCTTACGGCCCGGTCAAGGCGAGCAAACCCTGCGAGATAAAACCTGGTAGAGCTAAACTAAACTCTACAGTAAGACTAAAGGGGGACAAAACTTTACTCTAAAGAGAGCAAGATCTTTACTCTAAAAAAGAAGAGCAAGAGATAAATATAAAAGATAAACTTAAGCTCTGAAATAAGAAAGTAATTGTTTTGATAAACTCTTCAAATGAAGGAAAGGATACAAGAGCTTTACCAGAACTCCGAAGATTCTGAAGATCCAAGCTAAGCTCGACTCGACTCTACTCCCAACTCTAATCCTAATCTAAGAAATGGAAAAGATACAAGAGCTCCCTTCAAGTATGAACTTGAGAAGTGTGGTGTGTCTTGGGGTGAAGAGGAGGTGGCCTTTTATAGCCTCCCAAGGTCGGTAGCCAACTTAACCGTCACACCAACGACCTGTTTAACTTCCACGCCGAAGATGGTCGCATGAGGAAGCAGCAAGGGGCCGGCCGGCCTGGTGTAGGCCGATCGGCCTACACCTGGCTCCCCTGGCCACCGCATTCATTGTGGGTGCTCCTGATTGCATCCTGAGGTCGGTAACGGTTGCGTTCAGTTGAGGCTGTCCAAGTATCCAAGGTTTGTGGGCCCTTCAATCCATGTTCATTCCACTCTAGGCCTTTCGGGTCCTTGGATCAAACCGACATTGGTTGCACGCCTCTTGATCATCTAGGATATTTGCATGAGCTTGTGGATCAGTGGCGTGGCCAGACCTGGCCAGGGGAGGCCGGTCGGCCTGGGCTAGGCCGGTCGGCCTGGCTCTGTGCCAGGTTTGGCCTTGTTTCACCTGTTTCATCCTGCAATCACAACTCATCCAAAACTTGTGGAATTGATTAGTAAAAACACATTTATATATGGAACATGGTATGATCATCCTCATTTTACCGAAATATTGACGGTCAATACTAGGTTATAATGGCCGTCAACACGCCCCCAAGCTTAGACTCTTGCTCGTCCTCGAGCAAGGCTAAAACTCTAGGTTCGGTGGGTCAGGAGTTGCTTCAATGTGTATACCCTTTAGGTACCTTGTGCTCAAGCCAAAACTTCAACAAATCATTTGAATAAGTTGGCATAAAAGAGAACTCATATTATGGTTCAACGGGGGCTGCACGGTTCACATCATGGGCTGTTGAGAGCCTGAACGGTAATTCTCAAAGTATTTCCTGCAACGTTCAGGTTCCATCTCGGAGATATAAATTTTTGCAAAAGATGGTTTAAATCATTCCCCGATGGTACTCTCGAGTCACTCAAGGTGTTTAATCTTCACTTTTAGTCAAGTGTGACCAACCTTCCCTACTCTAAGGCTGAAGTGGAGTTATAGGTAGGGTAAGAGTGGCATACCTTGGTTACTTCTGTTGTCGAGTCGAAGAGTGGTTCGCAAGTGATGGCACTCGTCAAATTCTGGTCTTTGGAATTCATGGGTTTTCAAGTGGAAAGGGTGAAGGTGTTTATGCTCAAAAGGTCTTTGAACTCCTTGCTCTCTTTCTCTCTTGATTTTGAGATGCCTTTTTTTTGGATGGAGCATTTGTCTCCATCTTCTTTTTTTTTCTAATGCATCTCTTTTTCTCCTTTGGTAACAGAGAGGATTTCAACTTTGTATGGAGTAATTGAGGACCTTTGGGATGAGCTTGGTGTTGCGAGTGTATGTCAACGACGGTGTACATCAATGAGTGTATCTCTTTTTCAATTTTGTTGGCTACTAATACCTAACATTTTCTGTAGAAATCTTTTTGTTTTTATTTTGTTTTTCATTGTCTAGATGGGATCTATCATTCAACCCGTTGGAGAACCAGAGAAATCATTGAAAGATTATGCGAACCCGCGAATGGAGGACTTCGACATACAAAAATCAGATTCAACGCTCGAAGCATCCAAGTACGAGATCAGCACGGAAATCATCAGGATGGCGGCTGCAAATCCATTCAGAGGGGTGGAGACTGATAACCCATATGGACACGTTGCGCATTTCACGATGCTATGCAATACGATACAACAAGAAGGTGTTCCATTAGCTTGGTTCAGGTGGAATCTTTTCCCTTACTCACTTGCAGATGAAGCAAAGAGATGGTACGCGCTTGCATCCTTCGAAGCAAGAGGAAATTTTGATTTATTGATGCAAAAATTCTCCGCGAAGTTCTTTCCCGTAAGCAAGGTGCAAGACTTGAGAAAGCAAGTGATTAATTTCAAGCAAGGAGAAGACGAGGGAATTGATCAAGCCTGGGATCATTTCAACGAATTAATTGAGCAAGGACCGAAACTTGGGTTCACCGGTGACATATTATTACATACTTTCTATTTTTCCCTAACCCCTGAGTGCATGCAATTTGTTCGTATGTGTTCAGGTGGAGATCTCATGGACAAAACACTCACGAAAGCTGCTCAAATCCTTCAGAGAATTAGTAAAGGAGCAGCAACGCAAAGAGACTGGGAATCAAGACTTTCGGGCAACATAGAACAAGAAATTCGAGGAGGAGTGCTTGCTGGAATTTTCAGAGAAAGAGCCCCGGAAGCAACGAAAGAGTAACCAATCAAAGAATCAACAATGAAAAAGATGAAAGAACCTTTATGCAATGAAGGAGGGTCATTCCGAAGTGATAAAAGTGATAAACCGGAAACATCGGAAGCCAGAAGCTTAGCAAATGCAAAGTCATTGCGAGAGTTTGAGCAGATGGATTGGATTCCTATAGACATTGGGGAAATTTTGAACAAAAGAAGACCGTTTCCAAATCAAAAAGGTTCAGTGAGAGCTGTAGAAGTGGATTTTTCACCAGATAAACACATGGGATATGTCTTGGACAAGGAATCAGCAGGAGTAATCATTCAAAAACTGTTCAAAGAAGAAGACGAGGTGGATCCTGATTATGTTGCAGAAGTGAAGAGGATAATGGGAGCGAAACCGGAGTCTTCTCCCTTTGCACGGTTGGCCAAGATTTATGCTATAAAAGAAGAACACACGGAGGGAAGACCACTACCTACGCCACACATCAGCTGTATGATCAATGGAGAATTATTCTGCAATGCTTTATGCGACATTGGAGCACAGGTAAGTGTTATGTCTTCTAAAATTTATGATGAGCGATCTTAGACTTAGCTGCAACTTCTACAAGATTGATTATGGGGGATGGTAGAACAACAAAACCTTTAGGTGTGCTTAGAGATTTAGATGTAGCTATTGTTGGCACTGTTAAATGACATGCTTTTAGTGCCATCTAGGTTATGTTTTTGGACTAATCTTTATACTAACCTCGCCACTTGGCACTGAAATAACCCCATTTCCGCTTGTGCACATATTCTTGGAGCATTTTGGTTTACGCAGGGTATTTGGCTATTTTGGAGCGAATATGGGCTAAATCTGAGAATTAGCAACAACACGGCAAGATGAAGGCCAAAAGCCCTAATGAAGCCCAAAGAGACTGAAGCCCGCATATGCTCTACTCCAACGTGCCACCTCTGACAAGGCTTAATTGAAGATAAGGCCGGAGTCCAAGGCAAATCCAGCACAGATTCAGAGGACACATAAGGACACATAAAGACCCATCCATATCCCGGAACAAACAACTTCCAAAGCGCACAAGAATTGGAACACGGGATATTGAACATCAGAGAAGCTTGCACGTGAAAGATGGGCTCGAGGCGAGCCAAAAAGGCCGTTGGCCGGCCGGCCAAGGGGTCCTTTGGCCGCGCTGCCCAAGCCCTTTTTGAGGCGGTTCGGCCTCCCCTTCGAGCTAGGGTTTCCTCAGTACATAAATAGCTCGTCTTCCAGAGGAGGGCGGCATCCATTCACCAGAAGTCGGCGAAACCTAGAAGTGAGCACCGGAGGGATACGATGGCCGCCGCAAGTCCTCGAAGTTGTCTAGGGAATGGCCTAGGCCGACCCTAGCCGCCATGGCCTCCCTGCGTGGTTGTGCTATGGTGGAGTTCAGGAGCCAATCGTTCATCATCTATGGTATGTACTCAGAGGTGATGGTGTAATGAACATATTCATCTGAGTAATGATAATCATGTCGTCCGATCTATTAGCGACTCAATGTGTCCTTTTATGCTTTCTACCTATCATGAATGAGCTTGATCTTAGTCTAGATCTAGATTAGACTACTTAGATTGCTTTGTGTGATCGTGGTGATTAGACCTACTAAGTGGATCCTTCATGATTTCTAGACACGTTCCTTGTGGGCGTGCCCTTGTAACTCCCATACCGATAGGGAGCGTCGTGATAGGGCGTGGCCTGTGTAAGTTGGTGTTCTCGGGAGGTTGACCGAAGGTAAGTGTTTAAAGATGCTTTGGATGAGATGCATGATTTGTCTGCTTGTTAGCTAGAACTACAACTAGAAGACGATAGGCCTAGTTACCCCTTTGGTGGCGATTTATCTTTGCCTATGCTTGTGGATGAGATCAACCCTATACCTTAATTTATATCTATTTGGTTTACCCTTTCATATGCAATCTATGCTTCACGTTAGGATAGATCCGTTTAATTTAGATGGAAAACCCTAGGTAATTCGTACTTGATCCATGAATTGATAACCTTGGACGGATACTCTAAGGGAAAGGCTACGATGATCCTTGCGCTTGCGGTGAATCTTGGTGTGCGTTTGCGCCGCCAACAAGCTTTTCTGGCGCCGTTGCCAGGGATCGGCAACACGAACCCTAGGTCGATCTATCTAATTTTTTGGACTAACCCTAATTTTTTTATTGCAAATATATTCTTGTTCTCTTGTTTGTGTCCTTGAAAACAGATAAAAAGCTAGACACTAAAAATCGACTTCGACAAGTCTAATCGCGCTCCGTCAAGACAATGAGTACATGAAGATTTGCTCTTTGGTGGTAGGTGCTTACTTTGTTAGTGGCCCAGCATCCGCCATTGAGCCCACGCTTAAAGAAAGCGATGATAAACAAGGTATGTCATTGTGTCAATAATTTTTAAAGACTAATGCTTTTCGGAAGATTTGTTCATCCAAACAATAGGTGTTGAAAGCAACTACGTCAAGCAAGGACCCCATCTCTTTGGCTCAAGCAAAACTATTAGAGATGGTGCACCATTGCCACCATGCCACTCTCTGGTGCAGCAATGGTGGTTACCATGAAGCCAAGAGATGCACGACGTGATGCCCCGAAGACCACGAGATCGAGTTCATCGCATCTCTAGATCAATCTGCAAGAATATAGAGATGTCATCATGATTCTGCACGTCCTCAAAAGGATACAACAGAATATTTTTGATATTCAGTACGCCCATGAAGTCTACGTTCCAATGGATCAAGCGTGAAGGCAATCGGAGGTTCCTACAAGCGGCTATGGCCAAATCATCGGACGTCAAGCGTTCTGAAATTTTTCTGGACAGCACGCAGCGGTGAAATAAAACGGGCATATCTCACTCATCCGGACCCCGTTTAAGATTATCAAGCACTCGTTGGAGAGGTAATTTCATAATCTTTTCAATAAAAATATATTTTGGTGTATGTTCTATTCGGTATGCATGGGCAAACCCACGAAGAAGAGGCAGCAGCAAGACGATGACAACAAGATGGAGGAGATTGAGATGACGAACATGTAGAGAATCTTGGGCAATGCTTTCATGGAGTGTACATGAGAAAATTCAGAGGCTAATAACATGAACAAAGACTTCTGAAGCATTGACACATGAAGACACAAGGATGAAGAAAAGAGCGCCAAGGCTAAGTACAAAGGATGTCACGCGAGAAGATTTTTGATACTCCTACCTACCCCTACATACAGAAGCAATGGGGGGAGCAGCCATGCGCATAATGAATGATCGGAGGAAAGACAAAGCTAAGAAGCAAAGGAGAAAAATAATGTGCAAGACAACGAAGGAGTGATTCACAAGCAAGCAACATGTGGGAGAAAGGGGACAAGGAGGAGATACGCAAAGATCCTTTGAGGTTCTCCTTTCACATGTACATAGTTCATAAAAGTTCCTAGTTTATGTTCTTGAGTTCATCCACTTTTAGCACCAGAAACACTCCGCACAAAAGAAAAAGAAATCATGGACAAAGATTTGATGCTAAGTCCACAAAAAGTCCACAACAAAACCTAGCTTAGCTTTCCCCTCGATATTTTGCTCTTCCACCGGCAAGAAACCCCCGGAGGTGTAGTTCTATTAGTGCAGCAAGGGGACCTAGATGAAGACTTTCTCCGACTTTCATGGAAGAAGGAGAAGGACACGATCATCGACGTCGCCCGTTCCACTTCAACATACAATGCAATCAACTACACCACCATCGTATGCCAAAACTTTGGGGCCATGATCATGTCAAAGGAAGAAGAAGAATGGTTTGCAATCATGAAGGACACAAGAAGCAAATGGGTAGAAGGAAAGGCACGCCTGAAGAACTACCAGTGAAGATCACTGAACACCTCCATCCCTCAGACGATCATCACTGTTTTCATCAATTTTTGAGCACATGTTTAGGAAGGTACTACAGAATAAAATTGGATATTCAGAAGGTCCATCAAGTTGCCGTTCCAATGCATCCAAGATCGATCAATTTGAAGACCCGTGCAAGGAGATATGGCAAAAACATCGGACGCTGCGCGTGCTGAAATCAGCTCGGGACAGATTGTAGTGTCGGAGTAAAACGGGCATAACTCACTCGATCGGAAACCTTTTTGGGCGAATAAAGACTTGTTGGAAAGAGAATTTTATATACGACAGTCTGGAGCAAAGTTTGGCTACATGTTCTGATCTGGACAGAGGAGAAAGATTCATGAAGATGAGGCAACAACAAGAGGGCAATGGAGATAGAGGTGATAACAATGTGAGAGATGATTGGGAAAGTCTTTCATTGAGCGTGATGATCATGTGCAGCGTGAGGAGTGAATAAAGGCTGCATGGACACCTTCGTATCTTGCAAGAAGGATCATGGCATTGTAACAACAAGAAGGTATGCGAGAAAGTCGAGCTCTATGACTTTAAATGAAGCGCTTTGCAGGAGGCAACCCGTTCCTTTTATTTTTCTTTTTAGAGAAAATTAGGAGGTGTAGTACATCACTTTGATTTAAAACTTGTGGCTAGTTGACTGAGGCTAACTTCTATTTTTGTTTATACCACCATCATATCATTTTCCACCTTGCATTCCATTGCATGTTTTATTTTTCTTTTACGACTTCTTGTGAAAACCCTTTTCTACCTAAGCCTTCCTATCATCCACACCTAGATCCAGAGCCAATAGAGGTAGGAGTGACTTGTGTTGATTAGACGCTGTCACTGTTAACATTAACCAAGTGTGTTTCTATCCTCTATTCTAACTAAAAACAACTTTGACTAGCCCCCCTCCCCCCCCCCCTCCCCGCCCCCCTCCAAACCCTTAGGAAAAACTCTCATACCGTTAGCAATCCCACATTTGTTTTTGTTTTTAAGCAACCTTAGTTAGAATTCCTATACTTGATTCCTCTCTTCAAAATTCTAGTTTTTAGCCAAAAATATAGGATACCCTTGAACCTATCCCTAAACCCTGTTAGCTTGGTTGTTTAGTTTTTTCGATGAGTGATTTTCTTGTTGGCACTGCTTATTAGCTACAAGCTTTGTCTTTTTAAGCAGTTCTTTTTAGTTTCTTTGGTTTGCATCGATCTGCTTGCCTAAGAACAACGAACATTGCAGAACAACATTGAAAGTCCTCTTAATCTTGCTAACTCTTGTTTTTGCTAACTCTTTGCATTTGCATTTTGCATCCTTTCCATTGTCCTCATCTTCATTATGACTAGCTTGGTTCTTTCTTAAAACCTTATGATGAATGCTTTCATATCAATGTTAATGCTTTGCTGGCATTCTCCTTTGCAATCTTGTGTAAACATGGTGTTTAGACTTGATTGCAGACATCATCATTCGATTCTTTATTATTTGGGAGCTAATCATTTTGTTGATGTTTTGGTTGGTTTATAAACATTGCATTGCGCTTTATTTTTCTTGCGCTATAAAGAATTATTGATCTTGGGATAGTCATGGTGTTTGACCTTGGTTAATAATACTTTTTGGTTATGGAAAATTCAGCAACCTTGTTGTAAGCATGGTGTTTAGAACTTGGCGTAAACAATGTATTTGTTTATATCCCTTCCTATCATACACACTTGTACACACATACACTCATTAGGATTGACTTTTACTAAGCTAGCTATGCCACAAGTTGAAAATATTAGGGATGTTGGTTTGTTGGCGATTTTTCTGCTCCCGGCCATCACCCCGAGGGTAGTTTGTGCTTAATTGTGTTGCAGGCATACAAAAAGAGAAGAGAAAAGAGAGCAAATTGAAGGATGAAGGCGACAGGAGAGAAAGAAAGTAAAAGATAATCTCCGCATGTAGCAATGGGATGCGAAGAATCACAACACGGTGCAAATTATTCCATGCTAGGTGAGGATTTGGTGGAAGAAAGACATCATCACATGGGGCACAATGCTTAAGCATGGGGGAGGCTGCGCTACACTCCATTACAAGCATCAAAAGGACGGTAAATGTGCCTTACGCCTTCTCTTTTCCTTCTAAATGCTTGTACATATACATGCCATCGACCTTAGTGTAGAAAACCTTTGTATTTCTCTCTTGTTAATAACATGGCTACTAGGAGGACAACCTAGGTTTGTTTTTATTTTTGAATAAATAATCATCACCATCACTTTGTGCTCACCACGATGATATCTTTTATGTGCTTTGCTTATGGAAAAGTGAGGAAAGTTGCCGTTTTGTTTTACCTACACAATGTTGTATATGACTTGACTAATTGCTCTCATTTGAATGGTCACAAATTGCGAATTTAATTTGTGCAGGTTCAATGACTAAATTCTAGACCCACAAACTCTATGTTGCTCTTTGATTTAAGTTTACCTATGACCTCATACCTTGTATATTTTTATTTAAAATTTGATCCTTATGCTATCTTCATTCGTGAATCTCTTGCAAAAGTTCTACCTACCAAAGCCTATATATATGCATGATCTTTCATGATGAAACCTTTAGATTGCAAACTTATATTTTGATGAATTGGATTAGGATTGATTTCTTTGGTACGAGACTAAGAAGCTGGCCATTCCGTTTTGCGTAACTTCATTTTGCTAGCCTTTTCTATCCATGCATTGCTAGTTTCCACACCGGGAATTTTGCAAACCTCGCTGGATATCCACCCTAAACCCAAAATTATCTTTTTGTGATTACCTCTTTGACCACAACCCAAATATTGAGTATGGAGAATTATTCTATGGAGTATCAGAAAGAACAGAGGAACCATCAGTGGAATATAATTTTGGGAGGCATCTACAAGTATTCTGGAGAAAAATGAGAAGAAACAGAGGAGGGAAAGGCTCTGGCCGCACGGCCAGACCACCTCTAGGCGGCGTGGCCAGGGATGTTTTCACCCCTGTTGGCCTCGAAAATTTTGGTGGATGTCCCTCCTGAAGATTCAAGCCATTCTCTGCAAGATTAAAAGAATTTATACTATACTCAGTGGTCATTTAATTTTCCTCTCCTTTTGCTCGAGGACGAGCAATCGTTCAAGCATGGGGGGAAGGAGTCATTGCATTATCTCTGACTACCGCTGAGTAAGTATCATGTTACAAAAGGTTCTAAGGAGCAAAAGAAAAAAAATGAATGATGAAGAAAGAAAAGAAAGAAGAAAAAATAAAAAGAGAAAGAGAAAATGATAGAAAAATATAGAATATAAATGCTCCTTAGTTCTTTTTGTTTCATTAAATTCTTGGCGCTTAAAAGACATACTCCATACTCATTTATTCCAACCATGTGCAATCCAATAACGAGAACTTCATTTGTGTCTCGGGATCATCCTTTTGCCACTTGCACATGTTCACCTATCTAAATGTGTGTGTTTCATCTCCCTCCCTTTTCCAACATTTATTTTCTCATGGCCTTTTTGACGAGTCTCGATAAATTCAATAGATCTCTCTCTTAATTTGACAATATTTTAGATATAGTGTTTTGCTAGGATTGTTTTAACCTACCAAACTCCAGATAAGCCTTCCACTTTCATATATGAGTAGAATAGGTTGAGAATAATCTAGTATAGGCTTGAGCGACTTGATAAGATGAGTGGTTTCATGAACTTTTGCAAGAGAACCTCACTTATGTTTGATGTGCATGTTTTTGAAACTCTTCATGATGAAACAAGGTAAAGGTTTGAAGTTCGCTTAAATTCAAGAGCCTTGTATTTATTTTAATTGTGGCTTGTTCTTTATTGATAGTCTATCTTCCATAATGAGAAGCAGCCGGTCACAACTCGAACAATAAAATACTAAATACATAAGAGAGCAATGTGTCTTATTATGTATGACTAAGTGCAGGATGACAATGAAGGGCAATGCTGATTTCCTGTTAAGCAAAGTTCCTAAACTTACTCGAGGACGAGCAAGGTTTAAGCATGAGAGGATTGTTGGCACTGTTAAAAGACACACTTTTAGTGCCATCTAGGTTACATTTTTTGACTAATCCTTATACTAACCCCGCCACTTGGCACTGAAATAACCCCGTTTCCACTTGTGCACATATTCTTGAAGCATTTTGGCTTACGCAGGGTATTTGGCTATTTTGGAGGGAATATGGGCTAAATCTAGAACTAGCAACAACACAGCAAGATGAAGGCCAAAAGCCCTAATGAAGCCTAAAGAGACCGAAGCCCGCTTACGCTCTACTCCAACGGGCCACCTCCGACAAGGATTAATTGAAGATAAGGCCGAAGTCCAAGGCAAATCCAGCACAGATTCAGAGGACACATAAACACCCATCCATATCCCAGAACAAACGATGTCCAAAGCCCACAAGAATTAGAACATGGGATATTGAACATCATAGAAGCTTGCACGTAAAAGATGGGCTCGAGGCGAGCCAAAAAGGCCATTGGCTGGCCGGCCAAGGGCCCTTTGGCCGAGCCGCCCAAGCCCCTTTTGAGGCGGTTCGGCCTCCCCTTCGAGCTAGGGTTTCCTCGGTACATAAATAGCTCGTCTTCTAGAGGAGGGCGGCATCCATTTACCAGAAGTCGGCGAAACCTAGAAGTGAGCACCGGAGGGAGACGACGGCCGTCGCAAGTCGTCGAAGTTGTCTAGGGAATGGCCTAGGCCGACCCTAGCAGCCATGGCCTCCCTGCATGGTTGTGCTATGTTGGAGTTCAGGAGCTAATCGTTCATCATCTATGGTATGTACTCGGAGGTGATGGTGTAATGAACATATTCATCTGAGTAATGATAATCATGTCGTCCGATCTCATAGCGACTCAATGTGTCCTTTTATGCTTTCTACCTATCATGAATGTGCTTGATCTTAGTCTAGATCTAGATTAGACTACTTAGATTGCTTTGTGTGATTGTGGTGATTAGACCTAGTAAGTGGATCCTTCATGATTTCTAGACACGTTCCTTGTGGGTGTGCCCTTGTAATTCCCATACCGATAGGGAGCGTCGTGATAGGGCGTGGCCTGTGTAAGTTGGTGTTCTCGGGAGGTTGACCGGAGGTAAGTGTTTAAAGATGCTTTGGATGAGATGCATGATTTGTCTGCTCGTTAGCTATAACTACAACTAGAAGACGATAGGCCTAGTTAGCCCTTTGTTAGCGCTTTATCTTTGCCTATGCTTGTGGATGAGATCAACCCTATACCTTACTTTATATCTATTTGGTTTACCCTTTCATATGCAATCTATGCTTCACGTTAGGATAGATCCGTTTAGATTGGATGAAAAACCCTAGGTAGTTCGTAGTCGATCCACGGATTGATAACATTGGAAGAATACTCTAAGGGAAAGGCTACGATGATCCGTGCGCTTACGGTGAATCTTGGTGTGCGTTTGCGCCGCCAACAGCAATCTCTAGTAAATCAATTCCAAACGACTTTTTCGTAATCGATGCATACGATGAAGAACATGATAATATAATTCTTGGTAGACCTTTTCTAAAGTTAGTTGATGTTGTTCTTGATGTTGGGAAGGGTAAAGTAACCATTAATCTTGATGGAACTAAATACACATACAATTTTCTACCCGCTTCTTGTATTCCTTCGCCTCTCCCTCTTGACAACAAAGAGGTGGAGAGTATTTGCTTTGCTGAAAACCTTAGAGACCCACTTCAATGAGCAATTGAGGGCGAGTCACTTGATAATGACCAAGATGAAGAACTAGAAGAGGCAAAGGAAGCATTAGAACCACAAGAAGGAAGCTATGAAGACAAGTTTGAGGAGATCGGGAGTTTATTTCAAGAAGAAGAGGAGGCGCCTGATGTTGAGCTAAAGCCACTTCCTAAGGGATTGAAATATGCATTTTTGGGGAATGAGAAGACATATCCAGTGATCGTGAGCGAGGAATTGAGCTCAGAAGAAACAAAGAAGTTGGTGAATTTATTAAGAAAACACAAGAAAGTGATCGGTTACACAATCAAGGACCTGAAAGGCATTAGTCCAGCATTTTGCACACCGTATACAATTAGAGGATGATTATAAGCAAGTTGTTGAGCATCAGAGAAGATTAAGCCATGATATGAGTGAGGTGGTAAAGAAGGAGGTAATCAAGTTGTTGAATGCCGGAATCATCTATCCAGTGCCTAATAGCGAATGGGTGAGCCCTGTACATTGTGTACCAAAGAAAGGAGGACTTACAATGGTGAAGAATGAGAAGAATGAATTAATTCCGCAGTGAACTATCATGGGATGGCATATGTGTGTCGACTACAGGAAATTGAACAAAGCAACGAAGAAGCATCACTTCCCGTTGCCTTTCATTGATGAGATGCTTGAAAGATTAGGTAAACATTCACATTTTTGCTATCTCGATGGGTTCTCTGGGTTCTTTCAAATCCCCATACACCCAGATGACCAGCATAAGACCACATTCACGTGCCCATATGGAACTTTTGCCTATAGAAGGATGTGATTCGGTTTATGCAATGCACCGGCCTCATTCCAAAGATGCATGATGGCTATATTCTCTGATTTTATTGAAGAAATTATGGAGGTATTCATGGATGATTTCTCAGTTCATGGCACAAGCTTCGATAATTGTTTAGAAAATTTGGACAAAGTTCTAAAGAGATGCGAAGAAGTTGATCTTGTTCTTAACTGGGAAAAGTGTCACTTTATGGTGAAGCAAGGTATAGTCTTGGGTCATGTGATTCCGAGAAAGGGATAGAGGTGGATAAAGCAAAGATTGAGACAGTTGAAAGACTACCACCTCCAACTGACATTAAATCATTGAGAAGCTTTCTCGGACATGCAGGGTTTTACAGAAGATTTATTAGAGATTTTTCTAAGATCACCAAGCCATTGACACAACTTCTTCAGAAAGATGTGACCTTCAACTTCAACGATGAATGCCTTAAAGCATTTAGAACTTTGAAAGAGTCACTCATAAGTGCCCCCATCATTCAACCTCCAGATTGGAACCTCCCATTTGAGATTATGTGTGATGCAAGCGACTACGCCGTTGGAGCTGTTCTCGGGCAGAGAAAAGAAGGGAAGGTATATGTAATTTATTATGCGGGCAAGACACTTAACGAAGCCCAAGTTAATTATGCTACTACTGAAACAGAACTGCTCGCCATGGTATTTGCTTTTGAAAAATTTAGATCGTACATTGTTAACTCAAAAGTAATTGTCTACACTGATCATGCTGCAATCAAGTACCTCCTGACAAAGAAAGACGCTAAACCAAGGCTAATTCGCTGGATTCTCTTGTTACAGGAGTTTGATGTGGAGATTAGAGACAAGAAAGGCACGGAAAATGTTGTGGCTGACCACTTGTCAAGAATGAACCGATATGATGATAATCTAGAGCATATTGAAGATAAAATGAGAGATGATCATCTATACAGAGTTTTTGATAGAAGCAACTGGATGGGAGACATTATACGTGCATTAAAAGGGATTCCCTTAGATCATTTGGACACAAACTCTAAAAGAAGAGTGGATGCAGAAAAGAAAAAGTACTATTGGAATGCACCGTACCTATACAGATATGGAGAAGATGGAGTGCTGAGAAGATATGTACCAAAGGAAGAAAGAGAGGAAATATTGAGGAAGTGTCACGCATCTGAGTATGGAGGACACTATGGGCACTTCAGAACACAGGCAAAGGTATAGGCTAGTGGACTTTATTGGCCAGAGATGCACGAGGATGCAAAGAGATATGTTGCAACTTGTCCTGAATGCCAGAGAACAGGAAATATATCACAAAGGAATGCAATATCACTGAATTATAATTTGCATATTGACCTGTTTGATGTTTGGGGCATAGACTTCATGGGACCTTTCGTTAATTCGCATGGCTTCGAACACATCCTAGTGATGGTGGATTATGTATCAAAATGGGTAGAAGCACTTCCATGAAACGAGGAGTCAATTAATATGATAAAGACGGTGATATTCCCTCGATATGGAGTACCGAGGATCTTGATAAGCGATGGAGGATCTCATTTCACTGGCAAGGACTTTGTCAAATGTTTATTAAAATTGTTGATCGAACATAGAGTGTCTACAGCATATCATCCTCAGACAAATGGCCAAGCAGAAACCTCAAACAAACAAATCAAGGACATCTTGAAGAAAACAGTATTCAAAGGAGGAAAAGATTGGGCAAAGAAGCTAGACGGAGCATTATGGGCATACAGAACAGCAGATAAAACACCCATAGGTATGACCCATATCAATTCGTCTATGGATAAACATGTCATTTGCCCGTTGAGTTAGAACACAAGGCATATCTTGATGTGGATGCCGCAAGAGTAAAGAGAAGAATTCAAATAAGTGAGCTTGAAGAAACAAGATTGGAAGCTTATCACAACGCAAGCATCTACAAAGAAAAAATGAAACGATGGTACGACAAGCGAATACAAAAGAAAGAATTCAAAGGAGGAGACAAGGTCCTGCTTTTCAACTACAAATTTAAATTGTTCGGGAAAGGAAAATTGCAAAGCAAATGGGATGGACCATACGTCATACATTCGGTGTCACCTACAGGAGCGATAACTATTATGGATATCAAAGGAGATCACTATGTGGTGAATGGACAGTGGTTGAAGGTTTACTTGGAGCCGGATATCGTGCCCCTTCATTACATTGACATTTATTCAATCGATGATGACGCCGAACATCAAGCCTAATGACGTTAAGCAAGATACGTTTGTATATAGTTTTGAGTTTTATTGTTGTTTTCTCTCTATTTCATTTTTGCGTAAACCCGACGAATAATAGGCTGTACATCTGATAAAGTGGACCCCGTAAAAATTTGGGATGCTTTGGGCTCAGGAAGAGCCCAGGCCGCGCCACCCAGGCCCCTCCTGGCCGCGCAGCTAGGGGTGTTTGTACCCCCGATCGACCTCCGTCAGCCCTAGTTTTGTTCATCTCAGACTCTTTAAGCCACGTCTTGAAGAGTGGAAAGTTTAAACCATGAAAGAATGGGCTTCTCGTCCAAGTCTTTCGGCACATAAATAGACGCATGTTTCTCCTCGAAAAACCATCCTTTCCCTTCTACGAAAACCATCCCAATCAAAACCACGAACCATGAGAGGCAACAGGAGCCCGAGCATCAAGCCTGGAGGCAAGGCGACACCGGAGAAGCCCTGGCCGCGTGGCCAGAGCTCTCCTAGCGGCGCGGCATGGCCTGTTCCAAGGGCTGCTGTCGAGCTCCTTCGACATGAGGTGCGCTGGTGCGATCTTCAGCCTGTCTTTGTGAGGAAGCAGCACATGCAGCCTCGGATGAGCGTGGGAGGACGCCGTCCGACCAAGCCTCTCGCTCTGTGCTACCCTGTCATCGAGATCAGCGATGATGAACCTCAAGAGGTGTCGGAGAACACGGCAATCATCCCCCCAAGGCGTTCCTCGCGTCTGCTCGGCAAGAGGAAGGATTACTCGGAAGAACCAAAGGATTTCGCTGGCGACAGCGATTGGGAGGATGATTGTAGCCCTGGATCGTGGGGAGATGGGAAGGATGACACTGAAAGCTACATATGGGAGGGAGAGAACGCTAGAGACGAAGAAGAGAACAATCAAGCTGGGCAAGAAGAAAATCAAGGTAATCGGCTTGAAGGAGAGCTATTTTCTGGACTTGATGATTACATAGCATCAATAGAAGCTTTCTACCACAGGCTGCAGGAGCTAGAGAGACAGGTGGATGACGACTTCAAGTTCCTTAACCAGATTGTGAGGACGCTGTTTGCTAGAGAAGACAACAAGAAGAAGAGCGACGGAAGCATCACATGTCGTTGCGGGAGGCACTAGTAGTTCTACAAGCCTCGCTTTTTCCTCTTATTTTGTTTACGACGAGGACGTCGTAAGGTTTGAGCATGGGGAAGGAGCGAGCTCGTGTCGTTTCTTTTGGAAGAGTCTGTTTCGTCGGTGTGAGAGTCGTGTGATTTTATTTTATCAAGTGTGCTAGTCGTGTGAGAGTCAAGTTTAATCTAGTGTGTCTTGATAATCAAATAAAAAGTGTCTTGAAATAATTGCTTGGATCGTGCTTGTTGCAAGTATTTTTATTCTTGTTCTTATAATAATTTATCATGAGCATTGACTATGATGTATAAATCATGGATGTGGTGCTTACTAAAAAGTTTATTCTTGCTATACCCATGCTTAATCTTGAGCAAGGACTTGGATTTTTGCTTAGCACTTGAAAGTAATGCTTAATTGGAGGAGATGAAATGTCTTTGCGACAGAAAGAAGCTTATGCTCCTCCACAAGGTAAAGCATGGGCTAAACATTTACAATGACAAAGGTCTTTGACCCAATTGAAAAGAATATCACACCCCAGCATGATTTAAGCAAGATATAGCCATTTCGGCTCAAACAAGACATGCAAAGGCATTTACTCATGGGTAAAGGATTTAAGTTCAGTTTGTCATTTTAATTCAAAAAGAGACTATCTCAATAGAATATATATCAAAACCATCAAGAGCATAGCCATCCATACAATCAATCCCTAGCCAGCCTGCCTAAACTCTAAAATGTAGCAAGTTGTACCAATCACTGCATATAGGAGAAGCTCATCCTAAGATATGATATAAAAGATGAAATCAAGATACAAAAGCAAGAAAAATGTACATCAAGATACAAAGATGGTACAATAGTATACATATGCTACAAGAGAATCCTCCAAAACTCAGCTCAGAAAACCGCACACACACCAAGTTCTCCTCGCAAACGGGTGAAAGTAACTTGGTCAAGTGGCTTAGTGAAAATGTCTGCAAGCTGGTTTTGGGTAGAAACATGGGTAAGCTCAATATCTCCTTTCTCCACATGATCTCTCAGAAAGTGGTACCTCACTTCTATGTGTTTGGTTTTGGAATGAAGCACGAGATTTTTGGCTACGCTTATGGCACTGGTGCTATCACAAAGAAGTGGAACATGGGACATATCTAAGCCAAAATCTCTCAAGGTGTAAGTGATCCAAAGTAACTGAGAATAGCAGCTAGCAGCAGCAACATACTCGGCCTCTGTGGTGGATTGGGCTACACTAGACTGCTTGCGACAAGACCAAGACACAAGAGACGAACCAAGAAACAGACACTGACCAGAAGTAGACTTGCGATCAACACGACATCCAGCAAAATCCGCATCAGAAAAATCATGAAGTGCAAGAGTGGAATCGGCAGAATACCAAAGACCCAGCTCAGGAGTAAACTTGAGATACCTGAAAATCCTCTTGACGGCTTGACGATGTGAAGTCCTCGGTGAAGCCTGAAAACGAGCGCACAGACACACGCTGAACTGTATGTCCGGCCTCGTCGCCGTCAAGTAGAGGAGGGAGCCGATCATGCTCCGGTACTCCTTCTGGTCCACTGGTTCTCCGTCCTCATCCGCATCCAAAGCTGTAGTCGTACTCATCGGCGTAGTCATCGGCTTGGAATCGCTCATGTCGAATTTCTTGAGAATATCCTTGGTGTACTTGCTTTGGTGCACAAATGTCCCATCCTTGGTTTGCTTGATCTGCAGCCCGAGAAAGAACTGCAACTCTCCCATCATCGACATCTCAAATTCCCTGCTCATATCGTCTGCAAACTTGGCAACAAGATCATGAGAAGAGCCACCAAAAATGATATCATCCACGTAAATCTGAACGATTAAGAGATCATTGCCATTCCTCAACAAGAAGAGCGTTTTATCAACCTTCCCCATTACAAACCCCTTGCTAAGCAAGAACCCTCTCAACCTGCCATACCACGCTCTGGGTGCTTGCTTTAGGCCATATAAAGCTCGGTGGAGTTTGTACACTCGGTGTGGGTATCTCTCACTCTCGAAACCCGGGGGCTGCCTCACATACACTTCTTCCTCGATCACCCCATTCAAGAAGGCACTCTTCACGTCCATTTGGTACAATTTGAACCCTTTAGCAACTGCAAATGCTAGAAGGATCCGAATTGCCTCCAAACGGGCAACAGGAGCAAATGTCTCCACATAATCTATCCCCTCCTGCTGCGAAAACCCCTGAGCAATCAACCTCGCTTTGTTTCTCACAATCTCACCACTCTCATCCCTCTTGTTCTTGAAAACCCACTTGGTTCCTATAGGATGGCAATTTGGAGGTGGTTCTACTAACTTCCACACCTGATTTCTCTCAACGTTTTCAAGCTCTTCATGCATGGCATTGACCCAATCGGAATCAGATAAAGCGTGTCCAACGTTTTTGGGCTCAAAAGACGCGACAAAAGCAGAATGAGCATAATGAGAGATGTTCTGCGACCTCAACCGTGTAGTGCGTTCATCCAAGTTTCCGATGATCTTCGAAGGTGGATGATCCCTCTGTACCAGCCGGGGAGCTTCTCGCCTCGAGATTGCCTCCCCCTCAACATCAGCTTCCACTTGAACTCGATCAGGGGCGCGACTCGACGAAGGTGTAGCAGAAGGGCCGTCGTCGAACGTCGTGGTAGTAGTGGAAGTAGAAGGTACACGATCTCCACACGGTGCATGAAACTCTTCATCATCTTCATCATCAGGCTGTTCTTCCTCAAAGATGGGCTGACCCATATCATCATCACCTGCACACTCAAAAGCAGAAGAGTTACACGGAATGGTCTCGTCGAAGGTGACTTCGCAAGTCTCCATGATTTGGTTAGTCTCAAGATTGAGCACACGATATGCTCGAGAGTGATTAGCATAACCAAGAAAAATTCCATCCATCGAACGAGACTCAAACTTGTCCAAATTTCCTTTCTTCAGAATGAAACACTTGCAACCAAAGACCCGAAAGTGACTCACGCGGGGGGAACGACCATGGAAAAGCTCATAGCAAGTTTTCTTCTTGAAAGCACGAAGGAAAATCCGATTTGAAACATAGCAAGCTGTGTTCACCGCTTCTGCCCAATACTTCCTAGGAGTCCTATGCTCATCTAGCATCGTCCTAGCCATTTCACAAAGTGTTCGATTTTTCCTCTCAACAACACCATTCTGACAAGCAACATATGGCGAAGAGTATTGATGTTTGAGACCAAGATCACGACAGAAGGCATCAAAACGAGTGTTCTTAAATTCCGTACCATTGTCGCTACGTATAGCTCTCATGGCACCACCATTACTCTCGTTTTTCAACCTCAAAATCAGATCTCGAACAAAATCAAATGTCTCATCCTTCAACGCCAGAAAGAACACCCAAGCATACCGAGAAAAGTCATCCACAACCACAAGAACATACCACTTCCCACCAACTGAACGAACACGAGCGGGGCCAACCAAGTCCATGTGCAAAAGCTCCCCTGGACGCTCAGTCATAACATCTGTCAAAGGTGGGTGCGAAGCAGCAACCATTTTACCATGCCTACAAGGTGCACAAACCAAATCTTTCTCGAACTTGAGCTTGGGAAATCCTCGGATAAGGTCAAGAGCACTCAAGCGTGTGAGTAGATCAAAGCTCACATGATCCAATCTCCTATGCCACTTCCAAAGCTCAGAAGAAGTACCAGCGATCAAACACCGTGAAGGACCAAAAGATCGAGAAAAATCAGCACGAAAAATCTGTCCCTCGGGAATGATCATACACACAAGGTCACCTCGAGAATCCAGAATTTTAGAATCACCACGCTTAAATCGAACCTCATAACCCTCATCAAGAAGCTAAGAAACTGAAAGCAAATTGAAACCAAGATTCTTGACAAGAGCAACCCGCTTCAACATGAAATTGTCACTAACCTGTATAGCACCCTCAGACAACACTCTTCCTCTACCCTTATCCCCGAAAGTGATGTACTGCCTGGACACCACCGGGGTGAGACTGGAGAACCACTTCCCATTACCTGTCATGTGTCTCGAGCAGCCAGAATCCATCAACCAAAAGTTCTCCAAGCCTCCCACCTGCACAATCACAACCGAGAACGATAATGAGCGAATGACTCGACACTAGGGTTAGCACAGAACGAGTCAAACCAGTGTCGGTCCATCTGCTCAAAAGAGGGGTTAGCAAAATCAACTCTACCGCGTGAAACCCTCTCGTCTCTCACCATCGGACCTCTAGCACCACGCGGGGGAAAATGTGGCCTAGACTCTCTCCTCGCCTCGAAGCTACGGTCGAACCTCCCTGAACCAAACTGACCACGAAACGGAGGCCGCCTAGCAAACTCACGACTAGCTGGAACACCACGACTGGCAACCACAGGAAATGTGCGCACAAAGGCATCGCCTCTCGGCCAGGGTGAACGAGACACAGGCACACTACGGGGAGAGTAGTACCTGTCCCTGTTTCCCACCTCCTTCTCTCTTCTCACCTCCCTCTTCTTCCTCCAACAGAACTCCTCAAGGTGTACATCCCTTCCACAATGCTCACAATGGAAGCGGACTGGCTTTGGCTTTGGGGTTTCTCTCGGTTGTGCCCTCTCTCTCTGCTGGTAAACCCCACTCCTCACAAAGGTCACTCTCCTCTGAAAGTTATCTGTCTTCGGTGGAAACTTGGGAGGATCTGGAGTGGTGTCAAGCTTGTTTAGCAGGTGGTTTGGTTTGGGTGTGAAGGTGTTCTTGAGAATGGCTTTTGGTGGGTTTGTGGGACTGTTTGTGGTGGAACTCTCAGGTTCTCTCTCTCTCACCACTGGTCTCACCAACCTTCTCAGAACCAAGAACACGACCATCAGCTCTCTTAAAACCAGCAATCAACATCTTGAGCTGAGGCTCACGACCCGACAACCAACCCAAACACTGTCGCAACTCATCATTCTCATCTTGCAAGCGATTCACACACTGCTCTAGCTCAACATTTTTCAATGCAACAACATCACAAGCAGAACAGGAATTTGCAATGGGAGATTTCAGTTGTGCTTCAAGTGAACTAATCATGGTGTGTGATTCAAGCAACTGAGCATGCAAAGCAGGACAAGAAGTACAAGCTCCTAGCAAAGATGATCTAGACTTCAACTCAGCAAGCTCAACCCTAGCACCCTCTAGTTCATCTAAACAAGTCATGTGTTTCTCCTTAAGCACAACCAGATCAGCAATATGCACATCACAGAACGAGCATTCAACTTCATCAGACACAAGAGGAGCATCTTTCAAAACAGCAATCTCAGACTCAAGCTTAGCTGCTCTCTCCCTAGACTCGCAAAGCAAAGACTCAAACTCGATAGCCTTCTTTCCAGTCTCAGAAAGCAAGGTCTCAAGCTCAGCCACTCTATCCTTGGACTCTCCTAGCAAAGACCTAAACTCCCTCTTCTCCTTGTTGGTCTTCCTAAGCACATCATCGCGGTTATCGACCAACTGCTCTAATCTAGCAATCTCCTGACGCAAAGAGGTGGGATCGGTCAATACCTCATCCTCGGAGTCGGAGTCGGAGTCATCCTTGCTCTTCACGGAGTCGTGCGCCATGGTGCAGTAGTCGACGGCGGCGAAGGAGATGCCGTTGAAGTTGCAGTTCAAGCTCTTCTTCTCCTTGCGGTGGCCGCGGTCTTCATCTTCGCTGCTTGAGCTTGACGACGTGTTGGTGGAGCTTGTGTCGATGTCGCTCGCATCTGCCACCGTCACTTGAGATCTGTTCTTCTTGTGTCCACTGTGCTTGTTCTTCGACCTTCTCTCATCCTTGTTCTTGTGCTTGGAGCGGTACTCGTCCTTGGGACGGTGCTTGTGGTCGTCTCACGGGCGGTGCTTGCGGTTGTAGTCGTTCTTGATCTCCTTGGGGCACTCGGCGATGAAGTGGCCCATCTTCCCGCATCTGTAGCACGTACTCCCGGCACGCCTCGAACCCTTCTGGTTCTGGTACATCCGCTCGAACCTCCTCGTGAGCAACGCGAGATCCTCCTCGCTCAGCACCTTATATTCTTCATCTGGAAGAGACACAAGAGAAGACAAAGCAAAGTGTCTAGGAGAGTTAGCATGTCCATATCCAGAGCCACCGACTAGAGCCAGACTATGAGGATCAGTCGGACTCTTAGCCTTGGCAAGCAACTGTCTGTCCACCTCAGAAGACTTCAACTTCGAGAAAAGCTCATCGACAGACAAAGTTTCATAGTTTGCCGACTCCATGATCGCCTCAACCTTGGCACCCCACACGGATCTATCAAGTGCTTGCAGGAGCTTGATAGCTCGGTCATGATCCGAGTATGGGAGTACGGTAATGTTGGCTTTCATGTTGTTGACAATAGAAGTGAAACGCTGAAACAAAGCATCAACAGACTCTCCTGGCAAATGAGCAAAATTCTCATTTTCTCTGCGATACATCGAGAAGAGCCTAGCCTTGACATGGCTATCACCACCGTGGGCTACCTTGAGCTTCTGCCAGATCTGGCTAGCTAGGTCCTCGCCCAAAACACGCTCAAACTCCTCGGTAGACAAAGCACGGAACAAGTAGTCAACAGCTCTAGCATTCGCCTCAAACTTATCCTTTGCATCCTGGGCATCTAAGTTGGTGGGATTGACATAGTGTTCATCTTTCGTCACATCCCACAGCAACTTTCCTTTGCCTCGCAAGAAAGCGCACATACGCGCAACCCAGTTCGGGTAGTTCTTCCCATCGAAGTGCGGAGGCCCGGAACCCCGATCTTGGTACACCATCATTGGATCTTAGACTGGTTAGAGTCGCAAAGACCCGTAACCGGCTCTGATACCAATTGATGGACCGATCAGGCGACCAGAGAGGGAGGGAGTGAATGGGAGCCGATAAAACTTTCTTTTCCAAATCCGGCTTTCACCCCAAAATCACTTCCGGACTTCGTAACACGATCTTGCTAAGATCACGTAGTAACTGAGATGCTACTGACCCTAGGAACAAGAAACATGCTGCGGAAACACAGAAAGAATCCTCGATCCAAAAACTTGACAAATCTGTCACTGGGTGTATGTACTCGGGACTGCCGGGTTACCAAACTCGGCACTGCCTAGTACATGCAGCCCTCGAGCGTATGTACTCGGCACTGCCGAGTTCCAAACTCGGCACTGCCTAGTACATGCAGCCCTCGAGTGTATGTACTCGGCACTGCCGGGTTTCAAAACTCGGCACTGCCTAGTACATGCAAACAGCCCAGCCCGAAAGTCAACTCGTGGATGGATCTCCCAAACGGCTTGATCTCTTGAGGCGAGATTTTGGTCAGATGATCTAGACCTCCAGTGGAGTGTTTTCCCAAAAGATCTCGGCCTCTAACTCAGTACAACTCCCGGAATCTCAGATCTTGTGATGAACACCATGACATCAAGTTCATCCCGAAAATCTCAAATCCAAAACGATTCTCGGCACTTGGGGGTAAAGGATCACCAGCAAAAGAGGCTCAAGGCACTCATACGTGAATCCCCCAAAGAATTCCGAGAGAAAACGCCCTAGAAAGAGAAGAACGAAAATCCCCCAAAAATAGCTCCGAAAATACCCACGAAAATGAGAAAAAGAAAAAGAGCTCGGGAATTCAAATCATGCCACAAACTAGAATAGATTAAACTCTGTCAACCAACCATGAATTCACCTATACAAACTACAAAGGATTAAAGAAAATAGTTCTCGGTGGAGAGGATGAAAGGGAAGGAAAACTAAACAAGCCAAATGAAAATAACTAGAGAGATAACAGCCACCACCCCTAGGGGGTCTATTATATAGTCCAAATGGTGGTGCTCGAAAGACTAAACTACCCCTAAGTGATACATACCCCTCAGGGGCAAATTTGACATTTGATTCTCAGATATTTTCTGGCTCGGGCACCTTCCACTGCAAGCTAGCTTACCTCCGACGCAAGCCTTGCAGTCACGCCGCGTGTCCTCCGGATCGACGCTCCTCGACGCCGAGTTTTGGGTCGGCGCAGGGGGAGGCGGTTAAACCGCCCCTAGGGGGCGGTTAAACCGCCCCTGGCTGATGCCACAGCCCAGCAGCCCATCTTCGCCACGTCGAGTCCTCGGTCCTTGGTTTTGAGGCCCAAACCAAGGGAAACCGTCTACCGATGATTTTGTGGCCAAATCACCAAACCCCGCGCGCAAACTTCGGTTGTTAGCCGCCACCTTGCGCCGGCTTCTCGTCCGCGTACGAGCTTCGGTTGTGAGCCGCTACCTTGCACCTGGAACCACGTCCCCTTGCTCGTTCTTGCCAGCATGTGAACCGCACTTGATCCACCGGCCACCGGGTCCCTCGAACCAAGCCTACTTGTCTCTCCGCTCCTCGGAGGCCGCCATGGCTAAGACCTTTCGCGCCTGTTCTTCACCTGCACCAATGCAACCAAGCCACATTCTACACCTGCAATACTTGAGCCAAGGGAAACGTCAATCCACACCACGTTGTCAATCACTCATCACACCAGGAAGCGATCATCCACCGGTCCTCGGACACACCGGGTCCTCACCAACGACACCTTGGACCTAGTGTTTACCACTTATTTCTACTTGGTTGACATGATTCCATTTTGTAATGCTTATTATGCTTGAAACCATTTTGTATTTTTTCTCAATTGTTATTTTGCTGTCTGCCTAACCACCGTTTTCGTACATCAGTTTCAGGAAAAGAACAAGGATGCAGTAGAAGCCTTCAATGTCTGCTATACCAACTGCCATCATGAAATGAGTGACACAGCTAGTGAAGCAAGTGTAACACCCTATACATGCTTGATTGTCTATCAGGGAATTTTTTAAAAAATTTTAAATTCTCTCGATGTATAGATTTCAATTTATGTTGGTTGCCATGCTCATCAAGTCAGTACTATAACTGCCTTTGTTCCCAAATGGCTTGGTATAATCAGTGCACTAATAGCTGGTCATTGGAATTTGCAGCCTTTAGTAGCTTCTCATGAGCAAGGCTCAGCTCATCTCCCTGAACAAGTGGAAGACCTCAAGAAGAAGACTCAAGTAGCAGAGAAATTGATGGCAAAGACGTAGATGCAGTTTGAGGAGCTCAAGAAGCAACAAGTAGATGCCAACACAATCCTTATCAAGATCTTCAGCAGTCTTCTTCATACAATCGAAGAACTGAAGAGGAGTGAAATAGCAGATGAAAGGCTTCCCTCGGCTCAAGAAGAGACTCAGCTGCTCCTCATGAAACTCTTTCAGTCTAGCCAAACTGGTACCAATTCTCAGGCTTGATCCTATATCGGTGGAACTGTTGTCGATACACTTGGCATTCTATTGTGTGGATCCAAAATTTGATCGTGCGGTGAACTTTGTCTCGTTTTTGACACTCGTTGGGTTCGATGTAATTGTACTGAATTTTCTGTGAATGATTTGTAATTTCTAGTATAATAGTGTGATGAATGGGCCGGTAAAGCCCATGATGTGGCCTCACCATGGAGCGACACGTGGACGAATAAAAAGACGAAACGTGGACAAATGAAACCACGGCACATGGACGAATAAAAAGGCGGCGCCTGGCATGGTAGAGATTCAACACATGGGCGAATCAAAACGTGACACGTGGACAAATAAAAACAAGACACGTGTCCTGTTTTAATTGGTCCACGTAATCCAATAAAACAACGCCACGTGCGTCAGTGAAAAGGGGCACGTGACGCCACCAAAAAGCGACACGTGGACAAATAGGAAATGAACACGTGCACAAATAGGAACGGGACACGTGGGCCAACGAAATGACGGCACGTTTACGACGGGAACAGTGACACGTGCGCCAATAAACAGTCAACACATGGACGAATGAAATCGTGACGCGTGGGCGGCTAGGATGACGCCACGACTGCAGCCACATCACTCGCCACGCTGTGGCCACGTCACTAGCCAGGGTGGAGAGGAAACATGTCAGCTAACAGAGTTCACGGCTCCAGTTGACGGCGCCACGTCAGCAAACGGAGACTGACGGTGCCACATGGATTTTTTGCTTCAATGACGAAATTTAGCTGTCGTCATAGAAGCAAAACAGTTCTATGACACAATAGATTTCGTCATTGAAGTAATCACTTCAATGACGAAACCTGTCAGTTCGTCATGAAAGTACATTTATGACGAAAAACGCTTTTTTAATGACGAAACCTGACGTCATAGAAGCAACATTTTGACATAGTGCAGATTGAATACATCATTCACTATAAAGTAGCCCTATGCAGGTAATTGGGCCATGATCACGACGAGAAGTTCGGTGTACACTACAACCTGGTGTAGCAGAAGATTTTTTAGGCACGTACAATTCAAGATTAGCAAGAAGGAAAAGTTCTACAGTGTACCTAGGATTCGTTGCTTGCTTATCATCCTCCTGTACCATTTTAGGTAGCAGATCCAACATGGAGAAGGCGATCGGAGAGGGCGGACGTGGCAATCGGGAAATAAATTGGGTGCAGACTGGCAATCGGAAAATAAATTTCTCCTTCCATACTAGTGGGGACTACTCAGACCCACGTCGTAGAGACGCAGGAGAGAGGGTGCGTACAGTGGACGCGGTGCGCACCGTGCGCACCCAATTTATTTCCGGCAATCGTCGCTCAAGCGCGCAGATGCTCAACGACAGAGGTCATGCAGATGTCTGCAGATGCTTGTGCCCATGAAGTGGATGAACCAACGCCTTGGTAAGTCAAAATCAATCGGATGATTGAATCCTATACAGAGGATGTCGATCCGGATCGCACGACATCATATCGACGATCGAGCATTGGATCCCTGCAGGCGTCCGGATCGCTGTCCATGCTGCGCTGTCGCCACTGCGCCGCTGATATCACGATGTCCACGGTCTCGTCATGCCGTGCAGCCGTGCTATGATCTTGTAGCCGCCATGCCCTTCGTGTTCTCCCGTGACACCTTCAACTTGCACGACCCGCAACGTCTGCGCCGCAACCTTCGCCGCGGGCGGCGAGCCCTTCACTGTGTGACCATATACCCTCTGGCCATCGACGCGGATGTGGTAGATCCCGCAGGAAATCCGCCCCCAATTACGTCAGCATGATGTGTCCGCCACGTCATCATCTTCCCCATGCCGCCGCCGCCATCGCCCGCCGAGCCGCCACAACTGCCTCCGCCCGTGGCCAGCGGCGCGCAGCCGCCGCCCGTCCGGCCACCACCCGCCCCCCGGCACCCTCCTCCATCACCCCCGCCGTCTCCGACCCTGCCGCCGGCGCGTCTCTGGTCACAGCGTCCGCACCTGTCGGCGCCCTTCACCCCTGCCGCCGGCACCGCCCGCCGGAGATCATCCACCACCCGGCCGGCGGCGCCATCGCCGCCTGGCCTTGCCGCCCCGAACCCTCCACCACCACCAAGCTGGCCACCACTGCCGGCCTCCCTCTAATTCCAGCGGTAGAGATGGCGGCGGCCCCCACCCCCCCCCCCTCCCCCCCGCAACCCAAAACATAAAGGCCGTCACCTCCCGCGCCACCCGCGGCCGGCGGCGACCTCGCCGCTAGCCGCCCCGCCCAGCAACCACCGCGGCCGCCCCCGACCATGTTAGCGGTGACGCCATGCTGACGTGATCAAGCACGTCAGCCCTGATTCTCCCCCACCTTCATGAGCACGAATCTCAAAGCGTATCGTACGGTCGAAAACAGGGGCGGATTTCCCGTAGTGTCTACCGCATCATTTTCACTCTGGCCATACTTCGGCGGCTGCGAACGATACAACATGCCCAGTGTGGCGTTCTGGACGAACCTTGGTGGCAACGGGCTCGGCGCGATCTAGTCACCTCATTGATGCCAAGCAGTCAGTCGAAATCGAAGATGAGACGCCCTCCATGGCTAACGGAGGCGGCGGCCAAGGGCTGATGCCCTCTCCAGCAGAAACCTCGACAAGATGTCCTCCTCCTTGGCCTGATCGAGTTCGAAATGGCGTATGCGACGTGGCTTTCAAACAAATCATCGTGAGGGAGTCCTGGCCGCTGAATATTGAAATCCCCGTAATCTTTGGGTGGGTCAATTTCTACGGGCGGGTAGAAAAACAGGCGGCAAAACAATTTGCAACATTGGCCAAAAATAACGTGGATAGGTCGACATCTGAATCTCCCCTCCCCTTTTCACCATTTCGTTTACGTCTAGTGGACCAGGTGCACCTTACGTGCGGGGCCAGCGTGAGGGGTAGGGGGATAGATTTGCGGATAAAAATTGACATCAATTCTTTCGTCCTTTATAATATAGAAGATTACACGGTTCAACGAAGACGCTTATAATACCCACGGACACTCACCCCTATGAACACACATACGCTAACCCTAACCCTATGAGCACCTTCAAAGCACTGAGCATCCGATAAATCTGGAGATTCCTGAAGTCACAATTGGCGCCTCGTTGTCGACGGGAACGCCGCTTACCACTTAACGCATAACGCCGATAAATCCTAGAAAAACCAAGAAAAAGGTGCGAGCACTAACTCTCGGCATATTACCCGCTACCCATTACCCGAACCCGAAATACCCGGACCCGGACCCGAAGTACCCGAATCCGCACTACCCGATATTTAGTTCGGATATTAGATCCTATTACCCGAATTTATATTGGATAGTTCGGGTAACTACGCCCGGTACCCGAACTACCCGTAATAGGATTTGTGCTTTTTTATCTTGTCAATTACTCAAATGTCAAGTACCTATGTCTTTTATAAATGTGTCGTGGTTTGCACTTGCATGTTGCATTTGCACAAGACGTCAAGACTTGAGTATCTAGTATATAGTATATGTTGAGTACCTATATCTTTGTGTTATTTCATTATTTGACTGTATACTGACTCCTGTGATCTTATATATTTCGGGTAAATTGGGTATACCCAAACCCAAACCCGAAATTACGGGTACCCGAAATTGCGGGTAGCATTTTTTTTGGGCTGCAATCGGGTAATGATTATCATTACCCGAAATTTCCAAAACCCGAACTACCCGACCCGAAATAATCGGGTAACCCGAACGCCCAGAGTTAGCGAGCACCCTGGTGGATAGCGTCCCACTGGACCGTCCTACCGTTGGACTACAAGCCAATTCGCTGCTTATCTATACCTACAACAGCGTAAATTAAGTATCTTGATTGAATTAGCGTGCGGCACTCTATGTTACCATGATACTTCAACATGGCCCACGTATCACGTATCCGATACGGGTATCCGTATCCGCCGATACTCCGATACTTTCATATTACCTTTAGTTTTCTGAAAAATGACGTACTCACGTATCCATATCAGACCGATACTGATACGCGTATCCGTATCGGAGCTGCATAGGCGGCACTGACCTACCTGCAGTAACCTGAGGATGGGCCCCTAGGAATCGGGGGCCCTGGGCGGCCGCCTCGCTCACCTGCCCTCAGGGCCGGGCCTGGTAGTCGGCGGCAGGTCCCGCGAGTGCACACTGCAGAGTGCTCATTGTTCAGCCTTATATCAAATCAAAGAAGAATTCAGGTACAGAACTACAGATCAATTTTTTATTTGATTATTTGGTGATTGCTTGAGTACATGCATCACAATGTTTGATAGTTAATTATATTTTCCTCATCTTTTGTTCTGTATGCATCTAGTGTTGTGTTGGTGCTCTTAATTGACACACTTTTAGTGCCATCTAGGTTATATTTTTTGTCTAATCTTTATACTAACCCCGCCATTTGGCATTGAAATAACCCCATTTTCGCATGTGCACATGGTTTACGCAGGTTATTTGGTTACTTTTAGCGAATATGGGCTGAATTCCAGACTAGCACCAACAAGACCAAAGATAAAGGCCAAATGCCTTAATGAAGTCCAAAGGGACTGAAGCCCGTTTACGGTCTACTCCAACGGGCCAACCGCTACCGAGGCTTAATAGAAGATGAGGCCAGAGTACTTCGAGATTTGGACAAATCCAGCGCACACTTGAGGACACACAAAGACACATCCATATACCGGAGTAACCGATGTCCAAAGCCCACACGAATCGGAACACGAACTCATAAACATCAGAGAAGCTTGCATGCGAAAGATGGGCCCGAGGCGAGCCAAAAGGTCCTAGGCCGGCCGGCCGGCCTAGGACCCCCTTGGCAGGCTGCACGAGGCGTTTTTGCGCCACCTCGGCCTCCCGTTTGACCTAGGGTTTCCTCAGTGTATAAAGAGCTCGTCTTCCAGAGGAGAGGCGAATCATTCACCAGAAGTCGACAAATAGAGGAAGACACACCGAAGGGAGCCGCCGGCCGCCGTTAGTCCTAGACGTTGCCTAGGAGATGGCTTAGGCTATGCCCTAGCCGCCATGGTTGGCCCTGCGTGGTGAAGCCATGGTGGAGTTCTGGAGCCACGCCTTGGATCCATCAAGGCATATGTACAATGAATGGTGATATTAATCTAATCATTTCTCTCCACTTTGATCTACTACGATGCATGCTTTCAATCATCCATATGTGAAAGGCCTTCATATGTTCTTAGTGGGATTATATCTAACCATGATGGTTAGTCTATGTCCTGCGGATCATCGCGGTAGTGCACGGGATGCTGGCGCCGATTACCCTCGCTTAGTGACAGCTTGCGGGAGGGAAAAGGTCAAACGAACGTGTAATGTTGAGTAGGATCGAAGGCGAGTACCTTGGTCGTTTGAGGTAAAGCTTCGGGAAACCTTAGGCATGCATAACGCACCTCGCGGACGCCCTTGGAAAAGTGCTAAGAGATGACTCTTTATCATGATGGAAGAGTAGATTGGTTATCACTTTGGCCGGAGTTGCAACAAGAAGACGTTAGGCTAGGTTTGTGCTACCCAGATGTCGTGCTACCTTGTGTTGACCAGTGTAATGTGTTCATCTTATTCATCTCATATTCATGTTCACTTCACACTCTAGTTTAACCTCATATGCAATCTATGCTTCATGTTAGAATTAGATCCGTTTAGCTAGATAGAAAACCTTAGGTAATTGTCGATTCACGGATTGATAAACCTTGAGGGATACTCTAAGGGAAGAGCTACAATGATCCGTGCGCTTGCGGTAGATCTTGGTATGCGTTTGCGCTGCCAACATGTTGGCGTTGCAAGGTTGAAGCCATGTCTTCCGCAAATCGATCTAGAAAATATGAGTCAGGCTCTCAAAAGCGTAAAAAGAAGCAAAGAGTAGAAGATTGATTATGAGTCTATTATAGAAGATTTCATTTCAAGAAATACTACAAGATTAAAGCTATTCAATTAAAGAGTATGCAAATATATTTCTTTGTTATATAATATATATGTTACTATATCTATTAGTTTGTTTTTTAATCTCGCATTAGTAGGCATGCCTCACTTTACAATTTTGTACAGGGCTTCAGTGTATGCCGGCGTGGCCCTGTGCCTCTCAAGTCGATCACGATGCAGACTCTCTGTGTAAGTATACACATGAACACATACAGACGTTTATGCCGGCGTGGCCCTGTGCCTCTCAAGTCGATCACAATGCAGGCTCTCTGTGTAAGTATAGACATGAACACATACAGGCGGGAACGTCGGGAAGGTGGCTGCAAAAGTTTTCGATATCCTGATCTATGACAGAGAGTTACAATCGGTTACCCTTTGACCACATGTTGGAGACTTGGAGTCAGTAATAACCCATCTGAACCTTGTCTGTCTCCCGTTTCATGTACTAGAGAGTAAAGGAGATAACTGTCAAGGGAACTAAAAAATGACACCTTGTTTGAACATGTAAATTTTACAAATCAATCCTCAAGTGAGATTCATACATCTAATAGCTTTTCGATGATAATGAAAAACTGTACCATGGCAATAGCTATACGATTACAGTGATTTCCGCTAGACAAAAAGATATACTGGTTATATATAATATGAGCTGAACATGTCTATGTGGCAAATATACTAGTTAGTTATATACCACGAAACTGGGAAAATATAGAAAATCTGGAGAGATTAAGTGCAGTTCTATATTAGAGTTGGCTTTCACCTGCCACCTGGATTCATGAGCTGTGAGAAGACGCTGCTTGGGGTCAACCCGTCCGACTCCATACTTGCAAGGCTCCGCCCTGTCATGCTCATCGTGGTTGATGTGGTAGTGGTTGTGTCTGTCGGTGGTTCATCCGGATGAAGCCTGGGCATGATAAGTGGTGATGTGTTCGATGATGTCCCTTCTGTTAGGCTGCTATTGTCCTCTGCGCTCTCCTGCAGCTGGAGTGCAAATTCAAGGTTCCAGAGGACATCGGCCATAGATGGCCTGTCGATGCTGTGATCAGCTACACACTTCTCTGCAGTCTCCGCGAATTTCATGAAGCATTGGGGAGAAATTTTTCCTTGGAGGTATGGGTCAATGATCTGACCAAGAATGCCTTTCTTCTGGCAGTGCAGTGCCCAATCGGCAAGGCTCACTTGCTCCTTTGGAAGCGAGGGGCTCAGGGCAGGGCGTGCACAGAGGACTTCAAACAGCACAACTCCAAACGAATAGACATCAGATTTCTCAGTGAGCTGCTGCCGTCGGAAGTACTCAGGGTCAAGATATCCAAAGCTGCCCTTGACAACCGTGCTCACATGGGTGTTATCAACATTTGGACCAGTCTTCGACAGCCCAAAGTCAGAAACCTTAGCAATCAACTTGTCATCCAACAAAATATTGGTTGTCTTGACATCTCGGTGTATGATGGTATCCTTTGCACCTGTATGAAGGTAATGCAGACCCCGAGCTGCACCGATGCTGATCTCAAGCCGACTTTTCCATGAGAGTGGTTTCTTCTTGCTGTTGTACAAATGCTCCCTAAGAGTCCCATTGGCCATGTAGTCATACACTAGAATCATCTCATTCATATCCTCACAATACCCAATCAATGACACAAGGTGGCGGTGGCGGAGCTTCGACAACATCTCAATCTCAGTCTGGAACTCATGAACACCCTGCTCAGACATTGGGTTGCCACGCTTTATTGCCACCTTTGTGCCACTATCTATCTCTCCAAGGTACACATTCCCAAACCCACCTTTGCCAAGGATAGAGGTTTGATCAAAATTATTGGTGGCGGCCTGAATTTCACTAAGTGAGAAATGACGGCAAAGATTAGATGGCAACGTTGATGTGCGGCTCCCTGTGTTGGTTGTCTTCCCGGAGGTGTTTGATTGCGACTTGCTATAATCAGTGAGAGGAGTCCAGTGGCCATCATCAGATTTCCCAGATTCCTTTGCTACCTTCTTCTTTCTTCTGCAGATGACGCACACACCAACAGAGGCAATTAGTAGCACAACAAAGCCACCAACAGCTCCACCAATGGCTGCTGGTGCAGCACCTTTTGAGTTGCTTCCACCAATCTTCCCATTAGGTTCAACAGATGGAAGGGGAGGGTTGAGCCCATTAAGACTGTTATTTCCATAATTCTGTATCTTGAAGATCTCGAGACCATTCAATATTGCATCAAAGTACTCTGGTCTCGATGAAAGATCAGGGTGAAGGGCAACCCATAAGTCCATCTGTCCGGAACCAGTTGTGATGATAGCGTAGTCTGTGTACGCTGTTCTACCAATTCCTCCGCTCCACACAATGACATCCATTTGCTGCTGCGCTGTCTGATTGTTGATGTAGATGAAGAATGACCTCTGATTAACCTTAGTTATTGGATACTGGATCTCGCAGAAGTGGAACCTTAGGAGGTAATAGAATCCCGCATCAACTGGAAAAATCCATGTAAGGTTGGAGTTCATGTTGACCTGTGGATTTGGCCCCATTGACCGCGCAGATGCATAGACATTGACAGGTGCAGTGTAATTTGGTACACTGGGTGTGTATGTGATGCTAAGATTTTTGTCTTTCCCAAAGGACACCCCAAAACCAGAACCATATATGTAAGGACTGTCATCGTCCCATTTGCGGTAAAAGTCAACATCACCTTGTGGAGAGATGGCCTGACCCCCAACATTAAGTCGGTACATTGTTTGGAAACCTGTTGCAAGATCAATAGGGAATGGATTTGGGTTTCCACCATTTGCTAGTGTTGGTGTTGGTATTGTAAATAGGTCTGGTGTGGGCACGATTTCAATCCCATTGATGAATGCATAAGAGCCATTCTGGTGTGTGGATGGGGAGAAAGTGAGGTCTAGCTTGCCTGCAGAAACATTTACCGAGTATTCAAGAACAAAGGAGGCACTATTTATTGCCAGAGCAGTTTGGGAGGCATTGAATTTATCTAAAAGGGTAAGATTGGCGGCTGTGACACCAAAGTAGGCATTTGAAGGAGCATAGTTTCCATAAGTGCTAGGATATAAGTAGAGGCGGACAAACATGCGACCAGGACTAACAGGAAAGGAATATGTGTAATTAGAAGTGAAGATGCGAGCAGTCATGTAAGGTGTAGTGGATGGTAGTGCAGGAGCTTGGTTTGATGCAGTGGCTGCAGTTCCTTTCAATAAAGGAGCGAATTTGGAACTGGTATCACTGTCCCATGTCCGTTCATCAGCATCAATGCCAGTTGGGCTTGATGCTCCACAATCTAGGCGTATTTGGCCAGAGCCGATGGTGTTGTTATCAGCTGCCGCAGCAAGTGACAAGATGGATAGCAGTGTTAGGCATCTGGTCAGGTGTGCCATTGTAGTTGTTGTGTCTCAAGAAACGATTTTCAAGATCTCTTTACAGCTGTTTTGCTATAAGATGGTTCTAGGAACATCTCGATCGTAACAGAACATCAGAACTTTCTCTTTGGGATTTTGGGCAAGAAAGAATCAGGAAAATTGGAGGGTGGTTGGGACAGCACTCTTGCAGTCTTTCTTTACTGAACAAGGCAGATACAAATGGCTAGAAGCTGGACCTGCAATAAGAAAGGAGAGGAATCGAACTTAGTTCCTTTGACAGAAAAGATGGATAGTGAATATCGGCGAGATGAACAGCAATAAACTGACGCACGATGGATATGTAAAGTCTGATATCTGAGAAAAAAAATCTAGCACAAATTAAGGGTTCTACAAAGAGCAAAATTTAGAGTCTGTCCAGAAACTGCTACAGAAAAAGGTACCAGTTTGCACACCATAACTAATCCAGTCATGATCCCTGCCAGAACAGAAATACCGAAGACAACAAACTTCTTCAGAACGGTTACTGCATCTGGGGGAAGAGACATGCACCCTAACTAAGCAGAGATTGTGTATAAACAATAATCAAACATTTCGAACCAACTAACCTGAACAAACTCCAATACATGCAACTCCAGGTGATACAGCAAGGATCATGACTTCATAAGGCAAAGAACTAAAATTTGGGGATTCGATAGCTAAATTTGGTGGCAAAAAAGTAGTTTCTTGAAACCCCTTGAAATCCAGGAAAGCAAGAATGCCACGCCAAAGCATGAAAACGGAGGAATAAGATGATGGAATCAGTTACCTGGCCAGGATGCAGGTGGCGGCGCGATTTTCTTGCGAGCTTGCGCGGCGGCCGGCCGGACCCGCAGGAGGAACGAGGAGCGGCGGCCGCTGCGCGTTTGGTGAGGGAGGCGATGAGGAATTGAGTGTGCGTTTCGCTCGAGTGCCGGATGTGGTGGGGTTTGGGGGGTTTGCACTTTGGCTGGCTGGCTGCGCGCGCGCGTGGGAATCATAATCATGGGGAGAAATTGTTCACGGGAAGAACAGTTAACAAAGGTAGTGGAGGCTTCCAAACAAGCCCCTGCAGTATCCGAAATCGCACGTGACAACGTGTTCTTCTTTGTATGAACATTTTAGAAACGAAAAGAGGATTCTGCTGGATCATATTTCTAAGACTTCATTTTCTTTATTTTTTTTCATTTTGGCCTCGAGATTCTCATACAAGATATGTGTTGTTTGAGAACAAGATGAGATTGCATTTGTTATAGTGCAATGTGTTCAAGAAAGATTCTGAATGACATGTCCATTTTACGAGTTCACATAAAAACTATTTATTTGAAAGTAATGTTATTTTTATAGATGGTTCAGGGTATTTAAATGTCACAGCATAATCACCACACAAGGGTAAACAATATATATGTGTTCACTTAGTGATACCATACCTCGAGGTTTGATAATGTTACTATAGACACTTCTACTACTACTTTAAAGAATAATCAGTCATAATTGCTGAGTTGGAGCTCGAACTTAAGTCAGTACATTTCACCACAACGCATGTAACAAAGTGAGCTATATGGTCAATAGATAGATTGGAATTGATCGATTGTTTTGTTGGGTGTTTTTCACATAATTACCCATACTTATTGGACTTTTATGAAAACACACATGGTCCATGTAGGTTTATAAACTATACACTACACCTACCAAGATATATACTTATACGCAGATTATAATTAGGCAGAAGTGCCCACTAGAGCTAGAGCGACCGACACACAGCCTTAGGTGGGTATAGTGTTTTTCTCTTCCCCTGTTTTCTTCCAAAAATATGCTAAATATCTAGAGAAATTTCATGAAGGGCGCTCACGCGAAAACGACGGCCAGCATAAAAAACACGTCGCTTTTCTGATATCCATAAAGTAGTGCCAACTGCCAACTCAAAAGACCGGCTTGATTTGTGTTAATTTCAGGTATGAGAGGCTCCTCGCTGGAATCGTGTTTATCATCAACTTGGCAATCGTGATCGAGTTCCCATGGGGACACGTTTTCCAAGGAAGGAGAAGACCTTGACGAGGGCAACGCCGCCCTTGGTCACCTTTTAGACCCGGTCGACGGATGGAGGCATGGAACCCATCGGCCATCGTGTTGTTGCTTTCGCTGCTGCCCGCGTGCTTTGGCCTCGAGGGCAATGCATGCCTGAACCGAGTACGCTTTTCTTCTGTGCCGGTACGCGAGGAAGATTCATTCCTGGTCACTGCAGCTAACTTTTCAGATCACGCAATTGATTGCCTAGGATGCTAAACCATTTGTTTGTTTCTTTCCCGGCCGGACACCTCTCTGTGTTATTGAGAAGGAATTAAATCCGGCTGCTAACATGGATTGCCGTGGGGAAAAGGCTGCAGGGAATCGACCGTAGGGCTCAGATATTTTTCTAATTACAAGTGACGGCTACAAGTACAAAGCAATTACCCAGTGGCAATTGTAGGCTTTCAATGCTATGTTTACTGTTTCTTAACGGATCTTTGTTTTTTTTTCTCTGATCCATATTTATTTAACAAATATAGATGGTTGAATTATTTTAATAGTCCAGAGGCCTACACGTAGATGATACCAATAAACAGTTTTTAATAACTGCTAAAAACTACTGTGACTTGTAAAAAAATGAATATACCTTATCATCCTTTGTTGTTTACATTGCACTAGTCCACATATTGTTTCTAAATAGATCAATGTCTATTTATTGTTAAGAATGATGAGTGTCTACCAAAGTGATGATCAAATACTTTTTTTGTGTGAATTTGTAAAATTATTTACTTTTCTACATCTCATGAGTATTAACATGAGATCTCCAAAAAAGACTGTCCAAAAGTAGTGTGATAGGATAATTGTGGCACCAATGAAATCTCATGATAGTGTGTATAAAAGATGAAGTAAAATACCCGTTTCACAACCATAAACTATTTATTGTAAAAGATGAAGTAAACCATTTCAATGCTATTTATTTCACTTTTAAAACTTGGCTCTAGTTTAGAATGGTTTTGTATGACGTGACGGCATAGTCAACACTAATTTTTTTGTCGTAATTCCAAAGTTGGTAGACTATGTATTTTAAAGTATCTATGGACTTATTTCAAATGAAGTGTCTTTCTTACATGTCCATTCAAAAAGCCAAATAAAACAATATTTTGTGTACTAATTACAGTTCTTCTTGGAACAAAATGATTTTTCTAATGCACATGTATGGAATTGATATTTATTTTAGAATTTGAGCATAGTTCCTGCAATTTGGTAATTTATAAATAACATTTTTGTAGGAAAAACTTTCAGTATATGATTATTCAGAATCTAAATTAATTTGGTATGAAATTTAGTTTGATCAATACAATGAAAAGAACTTTTTTTTGACCGAAAAGCAGGGGAGCCCCATACTGGATATTTATAAATTTTATAAAAGAAGGTTCATATACAGGTTACAAGGCCCTAAGCCCAAATAGAGATCCTATCTAGCTAGAAAATAGATTACAGGTTATTACAAATCCACAAGTTTAACTCCTGCTTCAGAGATGGTTTCACACTAAGCAAAATCCTCGAAAGTTCCCCTCTGAAGAAAAGCTTCCATGTTGAAAAGGATAGAGAACCCCATAAAAAATAATAGAGTTTCGATGAATCCAGATACTCCAACAAGCAATCAACACAATTTCTCTGAAGATCTTCCTTCCAAAGGTCCTTAGAGCTGAGATGATCATATCTGTAACCAACATCAAGGGAGCCCAGGTAATGCCCAGGTAATGTCAGCATTGTAGACTGAATGGATAGATGAAGAACAGGTGTAAAAGGGTTTCTTTAGCGTGATTAGAGCAGAGAACACAAGAGTAATCTTGTAACACCATATTTTTTCCTTCTCAAGAGATTTCTTGTGTTTAGGCGATCCTTAAGCAACAGCCAAAAAATGAACTTGTGCTTGCCTTGGACACAGGACTTCCAAAGCCATTTGAACACCGGAGAGACTAGAGCAGTACCTTTTAATGCTTCATAGGCTCTTTTAGAGAACTTAGTATAGTTTTGAATGTAGTATCTTGTAGTCCATTTATGCTTTAGTCTACTTTTGAAAAGTTATTTAGGCTACAATTACTGAGCAAATATGATAATTTTTAAAAAAGGTTTTAGCCATTTATCTATTTTAGCCATCTCAATGCTACATTATTTCATTGAAAACCACCATAAATTTGAGCTAAGGTTGAAAACTGTACGGTTTTAAGAGTTGTGGGGTTGAAAAGTAAACGTTGCATAGTTGGGACGACCGAAAACAGATAGCTCATAGTTGGGGAGTAGTTATAAATTGGATCTCTTTCCAAGAATAAAAATAATAACAAATTGTAGAGAGTTGCACAAACAAAACGCAGAAACTTGCATCAGCAGCTAGCCAATAGATCATTTTACAGCCTACAATATAAAATATAATTACATTTAGCATGTCACGCTCGACAGTTCGCTGGTCTCGTCGGACCATTTCAGAAGAGCCAAAACGATGACTCTGATGGTTTCGTTTCTTTGTGCAAGTGCACGTCGATGACCTTGACTTTGTAGCACTTGTGGGGCGCGCTAGCTACGTAGTATGCTGGAAACATTTGTTTGACCCGTTTGGATGGATCATGGAGACTTTGGTACGGTACTGCGTGATGCCTGAACTGATAGGTTTTCCTGTATCACGTCTCTCTCTTGCTTGTGACATCCCTATGACTTAACAGGACAGATACAATACTTGTATCAACAGTTGTATTTTTTTTAAATCTTATCTAAAAACTCTAAGGTTAAACGTGCTTGGCTCGGAGCAATTTTGGGATGCGTGACAATTCTGGGAGGTTCTTCCCGGGTAGGCACGAGTGAGGACAAAGTGTGCAAAAGATTTATGTTGGTCTGTGAGAGTAGTAAGGTCCTAGAAAGCTGCCACGGTAAGCGGGCCCGGCCCTCGGGGGACATTACATTTCGTATCAGAGCCGACTCTCGCGGTTTCACAGGCGCTTGGGGTTGCAATTGTGCAGGGATTGTGCGAATGGCTAGTGTACGTGGGCTCAGAGTGGTCACATAGCATGGCACATGCGCTGTCATTGGGCACACATACGTTGCCATGAGGGACGTTCACGGCCTGAGGTTGACCGACGAGGATGTTGGTCTTTTAAGGGGCTGAGTATATATGTGACATCCCACCCATAACTTAATATAATAGGATTGATATAATACTTATATCAATAAGTTAGTGACTTTTTTCGGAAGCTCATCTCCAAAGAACTCTGAAGTTAAGTGTGCTTGGTCCGGAGCAATTTTAGGATGAGTGCCGACCAGGAGGGGTTCCTCCCAGATGCGTACGAGTGAGAAAAAAGTGCGTAAAATAAATTTGTATTAGTCTGTAAAGGACTAAGGGTAGTCTTGAGCTACCAGAGAGGGGGGACGTTGCATTGGTCTTGTTTATAAAGCGGACCAAATCAAGGCTAGATGAGCCAGGATCATATGCTACAACATCAGTGTGTGTGTGCTGGGCCTGTTTGTACTTGGGCTAGGCCTGAATCCGCTAAAAAGAGATCTAGTGTGGGGAATTTTTTTATTTTTATATTTTTTTACGATTTTTCAAAAATAAATGGTTGGACAAAAATTTAGCAGATTTGGTCTTATGTCGCCGAGCCATTTGAAACGGCGAGAGGGAAAAAAAATCGCCGGGCCAGAGGGCTATCGCTGGCTGACACGGCGAAAAGTCTGCCGCAGTGGGACCCGCGTACTTTTACCGCGGTGTCGGTGCGGTCCACGGGCGCAGCGTTCATTCAACAAAAAAAATTGCCGGTTCAAACGGCGAAAGGCTGTCGGCGCCATGGGTCAGGTAGTGGCAAGGGTTTGAGCTTTGGGAGTGCAAAGGGGGAAGGAAAGGGACCTCCCATTGTGTGGGACGATGTCGGGTTTCTTGGTCCTGATTACTTTGGGGAAGCAGTGTATGAGTTTCCAAAGCAAAGTAAGCATGATTTGACAAAGGATAAACCTCTTAGAGGATATACTAAGAGCAAAGAAGACTGGCCAAAATGCATGCATGGTGAAGATTGCTTAGTGTAGATGAATACCTCCTATCTGAATGGAGGTCATCGTTTCTTCAAATGCCCGAGAGCATGGGTAAATGTTACTAACAATCCTCTGTTAATTATGGTTGTCTTAGTTTCACCATCTTACTTGAGTTATTTGTTGTAGGCTCCTGATGCCCTAGAAAACTGTGGGTTCGTTAGGTGGGTCGATCCTCCTCCTCTTCTTCCCCATCATGAGTACATCGAATATCTGCAGAACCAAATCCAAGATCTAGAAACCAAAGTTGAGCACTATGAAGAAGAGGATCACAACAAGAATGAAGCAGTGTCACAGGAGGCACCGTGCAAAAGAAGGCAGCGTTGCCGCCACCGCCGCCTTCACCCCCTCCTCCGCCATCGATGGGAGGATATTATGGAGAAGGTGCAACACAGTATGCTATGTAGGGAGATTACTAGGACCATTCAATCGAGATGCCCTAGTTATTCCGTTTAATTACCTAAGGCATGTTAGGTTTAGGTCGGCACATCATACATGTGTCGCACGTGCCACTGTCACTTGTGTAGTTTGAAGGTGAATGACGCAAGCACGTTGCATTAAAATGTACCATAGTCGTACTGTATGCAACATTGCTACATGCACTATGACCTTCTTTGTCATGTATTTCACATTCGTTTTAATTTAATAAAGTCATGTACCTTCGTATCCCAAGACTAAACTATTTATCAGACTTCTTTTATAAACCCTACCATCACTGGCCAGGGCATCCAATGTGGGGAATCCAATGCTGCTTTTCAGACTATTCTGATGAACCATGACATCCAATGCCGCTTTTTAGACTACTCTGATGAACCATAGCATCCAAGGCCAGGGCATCCAATGTGGGGAAACAAGGCATCCAATGCCGCTTTTTAGACTACTCTGATGAACCATAGCATCCAAGGCCAGGGCATCCAATGTAGGGGAAGCAAGGCATCCAATGCCGCTTTTCAGTGATATAGTGTCTCGCGCAGAGCATGCAATGAAGACGGCGTGGCGAACTTATCCGCTTGCATTGGATTCGATCTCTTTTTATGTACAACACATCCAAAACATCGTGGACTCGGTCTATAGACCAACCCAATCATTCATTATATATGGCATGCCATTGCTATTGAACTTGTGCAGTGTCTCAGTTAGAAACCATGGCTTGTTCAGATCCAGAGCTCCTCAAGTGGAGGAAGTGCATGTGCCTATGTGCTTCTGTGGTGACCTTTGCAAGCTTGTGCAGTCCAAAATCTTGGATGACTACTATGGCATGAGGTTTTTCACGTGTGACAACTTCGAGTATGATCCACCCAAGGTGTCTGGCAGCATGAGAGCCAAGGTATTCACTGACCCTGCCATGTTTTTCTACCCATTTCATGTTTCATATTCCTACTTTGGGGAGTTAAAGACTCCTCCGCCTCTCTTCGATTTCTTGCAGTGGCTAGATACAGAGCAGTCCGATGAGGACAAGGCTCATGTTGAGCATGAAGCAGCCTCGGCAAGAGCAAGGTGGAAACGAATGATGCACGAGGAGGAGCAGGAGAAGAAAGCGCAAGAAGGACCAAGAGGAGATCTACAAGAGGTTTGAGGAGGTCGAGCATCAAGCGGCACAGGAACGTGAAGCTGTACGGGAGAGAAAGAGAGAGGGCACGTCGTGCAAAAGCAGCTGGGCCTGAAGCCATTAGAAAGGGAAAATATCCCCGTTGTACCCAGTAAAGCATAATCACACCTGGCGATTTACATTACCCAAAGGCATGTTAGGATTAGCAGTAGCACATAGTCACGTTTGTCAATGTGCTACACATGCCATTGCACCTAGTAGTAGATTGTTCAGATCAGAGGTGGTGCCTCGACACCTTTACCTCCTCAGCATTTCATTTCGCTAAAATGCATGTACGGAGTCAAGCCAGGTTATACAATTCTAATGTTTCAAAAAATGTTCTTTGTTCTACTAGTTAAGTCGTTTTCTTTACATATAAAAAAAATTCCCTTACATAAAACAAAAAATTTAACTATTGCATTCTGGCAAAAATGGTGAACCACGAACTAGAAAATATCATATAAAAATCTACGGCATTAAACCGTAGAAAAATTAAAACATGTCATACAATATTAAAGCAAATATAGCGAAACAAAAATTAAAGCGCCAAAATAAGTCATTTCATAATATGAAACCAAATCTAGCAGAAAAAATATATCAACTATTAAAAAACATGAAATAAATTATTCACCTTTATCTGCATAAAATAAAAAATTAAACAAATATAGCCATTGTTCAACTGGCTATAGCTCCCCCCAAGCGGCGAAAGCCAACGGCGTGGCGAAACCTGGTGGCAGGACCCTTTCGCCGTATGAAATGGCTATAGCCGTATGGAACGGCGAAAGGGCCTGCACCGTCGCCACGTCGTCAGCCCATCACCTTATCGCTAGTTGAGACGGCGATAGCCGATTCAGTCGGCGACATAAGACCAAATCTGCTAAATTTTTGTCAAACATTTATTTTTGAAAAATCAGAAAAAATATAAAAATAAAAAAATTTCTAGTGTGGCAGGCAGTGCGTGCGTGCGTGGTAGCAAGGCTCAGCCCGAAATGTCTTGTTTCTGGGCCAAACGTGTGGCAGACTCCATCCATGAAGAAGCTTTGATTTCTCTCTCTTCTAAAAAAGAAGAAGAAGCAGCAGCTTTGATTTGTCCTCGCCAACCCAAGTCACGCCACGCTACCAACCCTTTGAAGCCACTTCGTTCCCGCCTTGTTCCCATCCATCCGGGACTGAATTGACCGCTTCCTTTTGCTTCAATCCTTGGGCTAACCAAGTGTGTGAATCTCAGCTACTTGTTGCCTCTTCTACGAGGTAATACTAGTATTCGCTCGCTTTTCTTGCTTCCAAGCCAATATCAAAACACGTCGCCATCGCAAAATCTGTGCTGCGACATATGTACGATGCATCCTATCCCCATCCCATCGCTTCGATACATGGTGCAAGTCTATATACTCAAGTTTCACTCATGGTGACCTCATTAGTTTAACTTGCTGTGTTGTAAGGTTCTAACGACCATGGAGACAATATTCAGAGGGAAAGTTTCGCTGATCCATTTCTTAGTCCGAGGACTTGCCGTTGCAGCTACCATTTTGCTCCTGATACATGGGAGCCATGCTCATGTCGATCGTGTAGAGATACTCCGCAACGATGTCGATACGCTACATGTCCAGAGACCAAATTAACATCAACAGGTAACTGATCGGACTAACTATATCTCTAATGTTGTTGTGCAGCTATCTCAAAATGTTATTGCACTACTGTACTGTTTTGGTTCGGTCGAGCCCACCGTGACGATCGAGCATGTATCATGCAAGCTAGCAGCGACGCGACCCATGACGAGCAGTGGCGAATGATCAAGACAAGGGGCAGCCAGTTCGTCGTCGGCGACCAGCCATTGTACGTGAACGGCTTCAATTCGTATTGGCTGATGATCCTCGCCGTCGATCCTTCGACTAGAGGAAAGGTATCCGAGGTGTTCCAGCAAGCGGCGGCGGTCGGCCTGACGGTGTGCCGCACTTGGGGCTTCAACGATGGTGGCTGGAGGGCGCTTCAGAAGTCGCCTGGTGTCTATGACGAAAATGTCTTCAAGGTGAGTTGGCTGCTCGGGAGGTGAGCTTAAATAATGCACTAATTAGCATTGCGATTTCAGCATTGCATTATAGCTAGGGGCGGACCCAGACTCAAATCTGATTGTTGGCCTGCTAGTGCTTTACAGAAATGGTCCAGATCCATTTAAAATCAAAATGTGAGTATGTGCCCTCACAAGGCTTATATATATGGGTCCGCCCTGTTTATAGCTCGTTGTTATGGTTCAATATATACTGTACTTGCTTTGTTCTCCAAACCTGGATAGGATTTCTCCATTATAGAACTTTGGGCTAGTAGCTAGTTTGTACATGAAAAACATAGCGAGGTATTATAACAATAATTTCTACATTATGAAAAACTATTCCATAAGGAAACCAATACTCCTATTTATATATGGTGTCATATATTTACAAAAGACGATACATTTTACTTAGAGCTATTTTACAATGCTTGAAAAGTACCGAGAGGTACCGGGAGATACCTTTCCTATTTTGGTAAAGGTACTAGCAAGTACCGAGAGGTACCGGGAGGTAATATTTCCTATTTTGGTATGGATTTGGTACTTCTTGGTACCTCTTAGTATCTCTGTTTAGGTACCTCTAGGTACTCCCTTTGTTTCCATCGTCTGATTTCTCGGAATAGACGACTCTCATTATTTCCAAGCATTCTAAAATTTCTCTTTTACTTAATATGTATGTATTTAAGATCTGAATTTGATCTTTAAATCAAAGAGGGACATGCTTAGCTGTTTTTTCGCTTCAGCAACTAAGAGCTTTGTTGGATTGAGAGGATTGCTCTATATATGGTTTGTTGGTATTTATCTCAATTTTGTACTTTTGTATGTAGTACTTTAACATAAGTACCTGGAATCCAATTATTCCCCATCCAAACAAACCAAACCACAGCAACAACATTTCAAGATTAAAGAGCAACCTAAAGTTAACTCGCTACCAAGGAACCAGTTTGTACTGTCAGTTTCGGCTTCCAAGACAAAATAAAAACCTTACGCTATCTGTTGCTACAAAACGTCATTGTCGCCGATGAAGTAGCTTTAATAGATAATTGCCTGTTTCCGGACACGCAGGCGTTGGATTTCGTAGTGAGCGAGGCAAGGAAGTACAGGATCAGGCTGATACTGTCACTGATCAACAACTGGGATGGCTATGGCGGCAAGGCGCAGTACGTGAAATGGGCCAGGGACGCCGGTCTCAACCTGACCTCCGACGATGACTTCTTCTCGGACCAAACCGTCAAGGGCTACTTCAAGAACCACGTCAATGTGAGTAAATCTTAGAACTTCACAGGGATTTTCTTTTTCTTTAAACAAACTACTGTAATCTAGAGATTGCATTTTTAATAGTTACTGACAAGTAGAGATCATATACTGTACTGGAAATTAAACTAGAACATGCTGACGAGGGTGAACACGTACACGAACGTGATGTACAAGGACGACCCGACCATCTTCGCATGGGAGCTCATGAATGAACTGCGCTGCATGTCGGATCCAACCGGGAACAAGCTGCAGGTAGCAAGAGTGCCTCCGTTTATCTTCTCCCTCTGCTTCAAATTTTCCGCGATGTGACATAGCTCAAACGTGCAATACTTGAGCCATGTATATGTGTAGGCGTGGATCCAAGAGATGGCTTTCCACGTGAAGTCTATCGACCCGGATCACCTGCTGGAGGTCGGCGCCGAGGGCTTCTACGGCCCCTCATCGCCGGCACCAGGGCCCGGAGCGCCTTCAACGCGACGTCGAGGGACCAGTTCGTACAGGCGGTGTACGGGGTGCTCCTGAACTCGACGCGGCGAGGCAGCGCCGGAGCGGGGGCCCTGCTCTGGCAGGTGTTCCCGGAGGGCACCGACTACATGGACGACGGCTACGGCGTCGTGCTGCCCAGAGCGAAGGACACCGCGCGGATCATGTCGGCGCACTCCAGGAGGCTGCTGGCCTTCAACTCCAGGTGCTCCTGGAGCTGCAGCTGGGGGTGCAGGAAGGAGGAGCAGTCGGAGGATGGTGATGACCTGCTGTTCCATGAGCTGTGAACTTACGATACAACGTACGTTTGAATAGTTGATGCCCGCGGTATATGAGCATATATAGCTTCACCATTAACGCAACAAGCCTCTCTTTGGATTGGATAACACCTTTATTTGCTGCGCTCGCTCGAACTACGATGTGGGCTCTCTTCCGAGCAATGAGATACGCTTTGACACGTCTCATGCCAACTCTGTCGTACGCAATCTGCATTGCAGAGTTTCGGGGTCTCCACCAGGGCCGGGCGCCTTCACAATACGACGTCGAGGGACCAGTTCGTCCGGATACAAGCTAAGGCAAACTCATCTCATGTTCGATAGTTAGCAGCAGAACATATGATCACTCAACTCCAGGAAAAGGTAGAGCGCGAGCATAAAGGAATCAACAATTCACACAGCCATGCATACGATGCAATCAGCATGTGTACAAAACTCTTTATAATAAAAAAGGAGCAGCAGCCAAAAATTGGACTTGTACTACTGTCGCTGTTGCAACGAAGCTGAAACTGGCCACTTAGCTGCACAGCCAACACTACAGGAAACCCGGCATAGACAGTCGGCAAAGGCCATAATACACACGGCAAGGGCTAGTCTTGCCGAGTGTTCCCACAACAGTCGGCAAAGAACGTGCCGCCCACATGCCTGGCCCCCCTCCCGCATCACTTGGCCGCCGCGAAGCCAGGTGGCTGGCCTCCGCTGCCACATCGCCGGACCCCCCACGGCACACGGGGCCAGCTTAGCCGCTTCGCCCAGTGTCACTAACGGACACTCGGAAAAGGCTAACGGCCTTGGCTGCCATCACACGACGGTCACACGGCCGGTCACGTGTGGCCCTTTGCCGAGCCCCACATCGCGGCACACAACAAAAAGGTCCCTTTGCCTAGTGTCTGACTTTGATGCTCGGCAAAGGCCTAACGGTCACGCCTGCCCCGTCAACGGCCATCACGCGCCCAGTCACGTGGCGGTCACATGGGCCATTTTGCCGAGCGTCTAAGTTTTGCCGAGAGTAAACACTCAGCAAATCTGTATTTTGCTGAGTGTCTGTTGTTCGCTGAGTGCCACACCCTGGACCCTCGACAAAGGGCTGGTTTACCGAGTGCTTGAAATTTGACACTCGGCAAACTTTTAGACAGTCGGCCTATTTAGGTTTTTCCCTAGTGCAAAAATATATTGCATAGTTAGAAATAGTGCACCTAACTGTGAACAACTTGACCTTAACCCCATACTGCTGCAATTGTCCTTGGACCATCTCCCTTAGTTTTAGTAAACCACAAGCAATCAGTCAATCAGGTTGGTGGTTAGTGTTAATAGGCACTAGCTGCTTTATCATAAATCAATTCGGTACAGACGATGCAGTGAGCGCCTCAAAACTTTTCCAATACCATCAACCACAAACCTCTCACTAGTGCAAAAATCATTAACCTAAACGACGTTAAAACCTCATCCGCGCCGGCGCAGCTTCCCTTTTTCCGATGCCAATAAGGGGGTCATCTAAGCGGTTATTTAACCGCTTCCAATGACAACTTAAACGTGTCGGCGTGCTGCACACCGCTTAGAATGACTTCTTATTCGAATCGGTTTGTTCAGTGCAGGAGCGTTTGACTACGTATACTAATCGGTTCGTTAAGCGCCGTGTAGTTTTATTAACCTATTGCTACCGGTTTAGTTAACGCCGGTTAGGATGATGGCACGCACGTTAAAAAAAGACACATTTGTTTCAGTCAATTGATCTCGAATGAATACTAGCTAGTTATATATGGATCGTTATGAACAAATTGCACACACAACAGATTCACATTCAACAGAATGTGAACGTGTACATGCTAGATGTTCACAACAAACACAGAAGCTAGCTGATGGGTACCCATTCAAGATCAATATATAATTCAGTTCATCACTTAACAGTCATAACTAGATCGAGACTTCATCAAGAGTTCACTAGGTAGCACTATGACTTCATCACTAAAGAGTCTAATTTACATATATATAGTATTGCAGATATCAAATTAATCACAAATTTTTTTGAAAGATAAATTAATCACAAATTGAACAGGCAGTTCATCTCACATAACCAGCTAGTGGTAAGCATCAGTAAGGAACGACAGTGCCCAGCTAAATGGACCCAAATGGACAATTCGTTCATGAATGTAATCCCACGACGCTTACATCGCTGAATTACACCGCTATTGCAGTGGAGGAGCTCATCCTGGCGGCGCCACTATCGCCGCTACCATCCCGGCGGAGGTCATAGTCGAAGGGAAAGCAGCAGTTCCTAGTGGAGAAGTCACAACCCAGATCCGCGACAGCACGAGCCAGATTCACAGCCAAGGTGGCATCCGCGATTGTGGATCTAGCCCGTGCCTTTAGCGCGGCTTACCGCTGCACGACAGAGGCGACACAATCCACGGCGGTGAGGGCGGCGGAGGCCACCGCTTTCTGCAACTCGACCGCGGATTCGGTTGATGCAGCTGCGGATCCGGTGGCGGCAGCGGCGAAGGAGCAGAGGAAGGTCTCCCGCGCCGCTGAGGCCACCGCAGCGCTAGGAACGAAGTCAGCGACGTGGCTTACTGCGGCTGCCTGAGCTGCCGCAGCCTTAGCCCTTGCGTCTAGGGTGGATAACATGCAGAGTACAAGGAGGACGCTGCGGAGCTACACTACAACAGTGCACGCGGCGGCGGGGCTACTACTGTGGAAGCGGTGGGCGGAGTGGATAGGATAGGGATAGGGTTTGGTCCATGCCAAAACGGTGCGGCTTATTTGTACCCGCTCCTCATTCTAGTTGGCGTGTATTGGGCCGCTTAGAATGATGGCCTCATTCTAAGCGCCGTTGGATGAGCCACTTAGAATTAAGGACTTATTCTAAGCGGTGTATGTTGGCATTTCTTAACGACGTTACCAGTTTCCCGGCAACGACGCCAGGAATGCGTGTGTCCAATTGGTAATCTAACATTTGCAAAAGGGGATCCGCAAGCGCACGGATACACCATTGTAGCATTTGACCCATGAGTATTCCCAAGGGTATCATATTTCCCAAAGGAAGGCGTGGTTGGTAAAAGAGTACTATTGCAGTCATGAATATAGCGATAGCATGGATAGAATCACATACCAAGAACAGGGGTAAGAGATACAAAGATATGATATGGGTAGTGTGACACACACTGGGGTTCACCTCTAGAACATCTAGACTAGGGAAAGGACTAAGAGTTAGCATCTATGGTTCTAATCTAATCACATTCATGCACAGGTCACATTAGAGATACAAGATACACATAATCATGAAATAGATCAAAACACTCCAGTAAGGGGAGATAACCTCCCTCGCTGCTTAAGCACAGCCAGGTTGTTACACATTTCAGAACTCCTACAGGGAACCCGAACGTGGGGGATTTCAGAGGGTCCAACGGGACTGTCACCACCCGTGGCCTACCCCGGCGAAACCATGGGGAACACTCATAATCACTCATTGATTCCAACCCAAGCCCCACGCTCGCGTTGTTCACAAGACATCAACCATTCCGGACTATTGAGACTTGGATCGATGCCGGACTATTGAGACCATTCCGGACTATTGAGACATCGTTCATAAGAATAGCTGGCGAACCTATACCGTGGCTAAGAACATGAAGATCATGCAAGACATGCAACTTTATTCTAATTGAACTAGAGCAAAGTCTAATACAAGAGAGGGCACTCATATCTCTACTATCTATGCAAGGGTATAAGACTAATCTAGCATATAAGCCAAGCATATCATGATAGCAAGAACATGAACACAGCTCAATCATATCATAACTGAGACAAACATTGTATGGAAAAGATATATGATCAAAGTAGATCAAAGTCATCCTAGAACTAAGAGATACAATAGCTTACCCAAGCTCAAAGGAAACCAAGAACCTGAATAGAGCTACTCTAGCCTACTCCACTAAGCCTAGAGCCTATGGAAGAGAGTGAATTTGCCCAAGAGTTGTGTGTCTCATTTGGAGACCCCTCCCTCTTATGTATAGGCTCCAAGCAGAAGCATCTCGAGCAAATATTCCCTGAAGCACCTCATAACCGACCTTGAGAGAGCACGAGTGAGTGACACGTGGAAGGCCAGGATGAGTCGACCCAAGGTCGGTTCGGCCGATCCTGGGGTTCGGCCGACCCCTGGGTGGCCTCCCCTGGATTGTGCTTTCTTTGAGTGACTGTCCTGTGGGCCCTGAGTGTTGTCTGCCCGTGCACACACTGAGTTGAGGCGGTTTGGTCCCTGGTGGGCCCCTCAATCCGTGTGATGTACATGTGGAGGCTTTTGATTCGTCGAGAGGTTGTCACTTGGATCCATGAGGTGGATTCTTCTCCATTTTCCTTTATTGATGCAGTAAAACACCTACAACCAAATATTCTCCAAGGACATGTGGAACTACATTATTCGAAGGGAAATATGTGTGTTAGCATGGCAAATCCTTCACTTTAGTAGAGAATGTTGGCGGTTATTTTGGTACTTAACAGCCGCCAACAGTGTACATGACGCCGCTTAGAATAAGAAATATCCAGTTAAAAAAATAAAACAGAAGACGAAACAATGAAGAAGATAGAGCTGCCATATTGTTCATTGTCCCCCGTACATGGATCTACAGATCTACGCATCTACCATGGGGAATGAGGAAGGTGGCTACAGTTCAGGCGTAGCTACGCGGTCAAGCCCCTTGTTGTTGAGCCTGAGCGCCAAGACCCTAGTGAAGGGCACCTTCTTCCCCCTCCATTTCCAGTTACGACCATGGAACCTCTCCACGTCTCTTGCTTCAGGAAGCCACACGTAGAAGGTGTGGTTGAAGAAGTCGTCCGCCATTGGTATCCTGGAGCGGTAATGGCCGTTGACATAGTTGACGATGAAGCTGGTGGTGATGAATGGATTGGCTCGTTAGTGGCGATGATGTCGTCCCAGTCGAGGCGAAATGTAGGCGACGACGACATGAATCTGATCTCCGGGGATGACCCGAAGCTGATCCATCACCCGTTGGGAGACCACCTCGCGGCGAATTGGAGGTGGTCATGGCCACAATCCAGGGTACCACCTCCGTATCTGGACCTCCATGGCTGTGCGCACATCATCCATGGCTCTCTTGTGGTTTGGTTTCTGTGACAATCTAGGTGTTTAATTAGCTTAATCATCTCTAAATCAGGTGGCTTAAGCTTAATTAGGTGTACCCTGGCCCCACCTAAGATTTTCACTTAAGAGAAATTCATCTAAATCCCTCTATCACGTGGTGAAATTCTGGCATTCCTCGGTTGGCATGGTTCAAAATCCAAATTTCACTTAAACACTTAAAAATCTGCCAATATAAAAGTTGTTCACTTTTTGGTGGGACACAACTTTGTCAATTGGTGGACTTCAAGATTTTGAGTGTTTCATGCCCAAAAACTCGATCAAAGCCAGAGCACACCCCTGAGTTCACACACAGTTCATCAGGAGTTCACCCAAACTTCTCCTCGCGTTCACCACCAATCTAGGCACTTTTTCTATGGTCACCCTTTGTGAAAGTTGTAGCTGGTGGCTGGGAACACAACTTTTGTGTTTGGAGAATTTGAACTTCAGTTCAAATTTTTGGAGTTACGGCAGTTTGAAAGTGCACCCCGCAGCTGTTCGACGAAAGGACCCGAGCACGCCGGCACCCCCGAGCGCGTCGCGTTCGCGCCGCCGCGGCCAGTGCCCCGTGCCGCCGGCCCCCGGACCCGGACGCCGAGGCTGGTGGGCCCTCTTGGCGATGGGACAGAACGTCCTTGACCCCGCGCGCCTCGGTCTCGCTCCTTGCGCTCTCCTGCTCGCTGCGCCGCGGGCAGACGACGGGCCGCCACGCGGCAGCCCTACGCCACGCCGCGCTCCGCGCCCGAGGCCGGCTGCCCGCTGTCCCAACCACCCGGCGCCCTCTCGCCCAACCCGCGCGCGCAATCCCCCACGCCCACGGCACGATCTCGCCCGGCCAGTGCCCGCGCGCGCCCGCGTCGGACTCCTCCCCGCCGCGCAGACCGCCAGCCGCTCCCCGGCGCTGTCCGCCTGGCCTGGTCCTCGCCAGCCGTGCCCCGCCACAGGCAAGTGGGCGTGACAACACGCCAGGCACGCCCGCAGCCGCGTCAGCGCGCCCCGGCGGCCGCCACGTGCTCGCCGCCCGGCGACCGGCGCCGCACGGCTGCCCGCGCCCCTGCCCGGCCGCGTGCCCGCGCTGCCCGCTCCTTAGCTTCGCCTCGACGCCAGGACGCTCCCCCGGCTATAAATAGCCCACCCCAGCGCGCCGCCGAGCTCCACCAGCCGCCGCCATCACCGCCGCCAGGCTGCCGCACTGCGCCACTGCCTCCGCGCCGCTCCGCAGCCGCCCAACACCACCGCCGTGCTCCACTGCCCACCCTCGAGCTCGCCCAGCGCCTAGCCGAGCTTCTCCCCACCGCTGCCGCCGGCATTGGGGAAGAAGCAGAGCACCGCCGCCCGCTCGCCGTCCGCCGCCGTCGCACCGCCTTTCCCCCTCCTTCCTGCACAAGATCGTCAATAGGTAAGCCGGTAAGGCCATCCTCCATGCTCTCGCCCAGTCCGCGGCCTCACCTCGCCGGATTCCGGCCTTCACGCCGCCGGCCATGGCCAAGGACCCCCTCGCGAGGATCGAACTCTTTCCAGGGTGTTTAACGTAAACTAGGGACCTATCTGTGAAGGTTTTAGAAAGTCCAGGGGGTTTTGTAGAAATAGATTCTTCAGATCTAGATTCAAAAGCTGGGAACTTTGAAAATCGACTAAAAATCACAGAAAAATCAGAAAAATGCAAGGCCAATTTTGTTGGACTCCCTGTGTTGTGTGCTACCTTTTATAGAAAGCATGTATAGGAGTTTTCTGTGTAGATTTCAAACTAGATTCAAATCTGTTCAAATACAAATCTCTACACAGTTTGAAATCTGTAGCTTAGTTTGTGATGAGTTTTGGATATGTTGTTGCCTGAGTAATTGTAGGCTTGCTGTAAAAAGATGGCACCCAGAACTGTTTTAGATTTTGAGTTATGATTTATTTAAGCTTATCTGTACAGTTTCTTTCCTTGATTTGTTTAAATTAATTGGTTAAGCTTTTGAGCCCAATCTTTTTGCAGTAGCTCCATGTTAGTGTGGTACATCTGTGAGTAATAGCAGAGCTCAGTTTGACTTGGCTAACTTGCTCATTTAAATGGATCAGTGCTTAAATCAACTAAATTAATCAGCTTGTTCCTGAAATCTTTTTAAGCTCATCCTTGGCATGACAACTAGTTTAGGCTAGTATAGCTTCTGGTGAAAAGTTAAGGACAAATGGCTGATAGGGTGAATTGTTAGGATTTATTCTTGGTACTAGTGTGATAAACTTGCATGATTTATCCTTGTTGCTGTATAAGACCTTTTGGCCTAATTTTTGGGCAGCAAATCTAATAACCAACTAAGAGCATGCAGTAATTTTCTCACATTAAAATAAAGTACCAAACTGCCAGAACTAATTGTTGAAGTTTCATTGCTTAAAAGACTAAATAAAAGTAAATCACCCCTTTAAGCCAATTTAAATAATTTAAATATTTCACTCCTCACACACACCCTTGTTGTTTTGTGAGTAACTCAAATCCAATAATTTTATATGTGTACACAATCACCATCAACCAACCCCAAGTACTTTTGTGAGTAACTACAAACTAAATTAAAGAAAGGGAAGGTCAGACCAAATTTGTCCAGGTGAATGTGTCACTAATTACACCCCGGGTTTATCATTATGCAATTATGATGACTCGATATAAGATCACCTCTTATGCATGTGCATCTCATGTAGAACAAGCACTCGCAGACGGTGACTACGAGTTGGTGCCGACCGGAGACGAAGGACAAGCCTCGGGAGACGTGAACGTGATCTAGGTGGAGGACGAACCGAACCCCGCCGCCGAGAACCCCCAAGCTAACCACGTGCCCGAAGGCAAGCCCCGGAGCATGTCCCATGTTTCGAATACATGCAACTATGTTGGTTAAGATTACTTGTGCATTTACGTTCAGGAGTTGAATTGAAACCTTAGTTGCATGATCCTAGGTACCTATGCTATGCAATACTAGTATGATAGGTCGATAGTGGCTATGCTATAAGGACCCGGTAAAAGTCGAGTGATTTTCTGTCACTCGCGAGATATAGGAATCAACTGCCTTACTTATGTTGGAATCATAAGGATGACGGGCGGGGATTTTTGTCATGTAGATGCCCCGTCCGTGTAAGCAAAATTTGGTTAAGGCCGAATGGTGTGGTACCGATGGTTAAGTGTTTGAAAGCACTAAGCACTTGTTTGGGCATGGGACCGGTAAGTTTAGTACCTGTTCGGAACGGGGAGTGGCCTCGCCCTGCTTTCCCTGGGATTCACCTCCCCATGCGGTACACATGTGGCTCAAGACCGAATCCGGCCGGCATGGCCGCGAAGTATCAACCGGATAGGCTTGTGTCCAAGGGGAGTAGCTCGGATTAACGAACCGGGATGACATGGGAACGGCCTGGTTAGCGTCAACCTTGGTGGTTGGTGCTGTTCCGTGTGTTTAGTTTCCACCTTGCAAGGTTAAAATCGGTTCGAACTGTCTGTTTCTCGCAGCTAATGGGACTACTTAACCCGGCTACCGCATTGAGTAAGAAAGTGGAACATGACGTTGATGATAAATTGATGCTTTCTTAATTTCTTGCTCAACATGCTTGATTAGAGTAAGGTGCTTACCTAGAATGGTTAACTCGAACTAGAACTTGATGCTAAAAGATTGAAAGCAAGGACCCACTCTTAGTCGCTCTTTGGCAAAACAAACCCACCAGCCAAAAGCCTTGCATGTCTAGGAGTCGGTGACGTAGATCTCACCCGACGGGTAAGTCTTGCTGAGTATTAGTATACTCAGCCTTGCTTTGTTGACTGTTTTCAGGTAGTACTCTTGAGGAGATGGTAGCCGGTCTTACTTGGCCGACCACCCTTCCTCCGGGTTGGACCGTTGTCTGGGACGAGGACGCTTCTGAGTGATGTCACGACGGCTTCACGTGATGTCACTACCTTTCCGAATAATAGTTCTTTCCGCTGCTTTTAAAACTCTGAATTATCTTTACTTTATGCATGAACTGAATTTGTAATAAAGTACCGAAGAGGGACCTGTTTAAATTATCTGTGGATTGTTGTAATCTCTGGTACTCTCCTTCGAGGGAGTAAATGCACGACTCGTTTCGATCTCGGTAACTGTGCGTGGTTGCATCGGGCGTGACCCGACAGACTGTCACTTTAGTTCGGCTAAGTGTCTAATCGCGTCTAATGCGATGTTTAGCACGCTAAGCCGGATTAATCTGAGCGGTTCTGCCACAGTTTCCTTGTAAATAAAATGGACAAAAAAAGAAGAGGGACAGAGGAAGGGGATGAACGAAGAGTCGAAGAAGCAGATTACAAATAGAGCCCACACCTATCAACTTCTTGTGCAAGATGAAGCGGTTGGAGGACACGTGTCCCTAGTGTGATTATTCTAAGCAGTTGATATCACGCCGCATAGAATGAGTCCATAAAAATTGTAAAAAAAAAGAAAAAAGATGGCTCATTACATAAGGATTGTTACATAAGGATTGATCAAAGACGGCTCAATACATAAGGATTGTTATAAAGAAAGGGTACAAGATTGATATATCTAACTCTTTATTGATCAAAGACGGCTCATTACTAAGGATTGTTACAAAGACAGGGTACAAGACTGATTTTGTTCATTGTTGCCGATCAAACGATGCTTTTGTTCATCGTTGTCAGATCTGATAAATCCCCCATAAGGGGATTGCAAGATGGCGATCAAAGACGGAGAGGAGGAACAACAGAAAACTTGTTGCGACGCGTTTCAACAAGCGCAAGCGGAAATTTGTGCTTTCCTTGCACACTTCAACTCTGCCATCTTGGCCGACGGGCAAAGGGTATCCTATTAACCTCCCCTTGATAAGTTGCCTCCCGGGAGAGCGCGGTGAAGGTCATCACGAGGATTCTCCTAGCGATTATACGTCCTGGCTTCACAAAAGACAAACTGAAGAAAGGGTAGGAACCCAACCCTATCACGAGAATGCTCTTAGCGATGAGAAAAGGAAGGTGATGTGGCTATGGAGTCAAGAAGCAAGAACTTTCTGCCTACGAGATCTATTCTTTGCGCCATGGCTGCTGGGTATGGTGTGAGGAAGATGGTTCCTTGGGGCTTTATTTATAGGCAAAGGAGAAGAGAGAGATTGCGATCAACTTGTGTTGCAAGCTGAAGAAGATCCTCGATCGGTTTCACACGCGCATGCCTGCTTCAACTCGTATCACAAGATGAACACGTCCGCGCTTCAACTTCCACTATATATGCATTTTAAATTTCCAAAGCAATCGGATCAAATTAAAATCGCTTCGGCAAACGAATATTCTAGCTGGCATATAATACACCGTTTAGGATAAACAATCATTCTAACCGGGCTATTTTTGCACCGCTTCTTTTACATATCCGAGCCGGCTCATGAGTTATATCGCTTCGTATGATGACCTTATTCTAAGCGGCCACAAGTTATGCCGCTTATAATGACTTAAACTAAGCGGACCATTTTGGCCCGTTTCGTATGGGCCGATGAGGTTAATGGTTTTTGCAGTGTCTTCCCTTCGCTGTTTTGGTCCATTTGGATGTTGACATGTCGGCGCACGATGGTGTTACTTGTGTTTGTGCCCTCGTTGTGGGGCATTGGCCTCATCGCATTCCCAATGGCCATCACGGCATGAGAAACAGGCTTCAGTGGAATTGGATGGATAAATAGCCGAGGTTGCATGTAATTATGTAAGAGGTACACAATAATTAAAAATAAAAAAGTTCAATTTTCAACCTTCACCGGTGACAAAAGTCTTATTTTCAACATACAACTACAAAACTGGATATGATAGGCCATCCAACTGCCAAAACCAGGCAAATTTGGCCCTTTAGTTGATTTTCGAGAGCGGTTTTTCATTATCTAAAAATTCATAGAGTTTTGATTTAAGAAAGAAACTTATAATTAATTCATTTAAAATTAGAAAAATACCAAATTAGTACCAAAAAGTTCTTTAAAATATAATGTATTTGTCGATTTCTATTGTCATTATTTAATTTGTTTTGGCTATATTCCTTATATTTATTAGTGATTATAAAACTAAAAATAAATAATAATAATCTTTAAATAACTTAAGTAGAGTAGCAACAACCTAATTTCTAGAAAAAAATTGACACCAATTCCATATTTTTATGATTTGAAATAAATTTGTTATGAAATTTTTTGATTGACTCAAAACTTTTAAAATTACTAAAAAGCGCAAACCACCGTTAAAACCACTGAAAGGGTCAAATTGGCCCTTTTTGACAGTTGGATGGTTCTTCCTATCCGGTTTTGTAGTTGTTGGTTGAAAATCAAACTTTTGGCATAGTTGGAGGTTGAAAATAGGACTTTCCCTAATATAAAAACATGGCACAAGCTAATAATAAGAGGATTTTTACATTGATTGGAAAAAATGAGAGAGACAGTTAGCAGCAGTCCATTATATATGCAATTACTGTTTTGTTTACTTCGCCAATGGAATATTGATGTCACTAATCAGGATCACATCTCTCTCGTTCATAGCTCCCAAGTGATAGATTTACCATGCAACCATGATCAGAAACACAGACCAAAGGAAACTAGTATCATGGAACCATGATCTGGAACAGATCAAAGGACAAGTAGTACCATGCACCAACCATTATCTGGAACACAGAACTAAGGAAAAGTAATAGCATGGACACCTCTTAGTTGATAGAGAGAGGTATGGTCTGGCAATGAGTTCCCTCGAAAAATGAAAAATATCTTGAGTTGCGACAGTAAATCACACTATGATCACTATAATTTTTTCAGCGCTGTCCTTGATTCATCGATTGTCAGTTTACTAAACAATTTACTAACAAGCATTACCCAGATGAATAAAGGAATTGAATGTAAAGTATTTTTTCTGCAAAGCCTACAACACCCATTCTGACCAGATAACAAATGGGCTATAGAAGCGGCGGGTAACCTATTTATCTGCAAGGAATAGCATATTCACCCCACGGTTACCTGATGGCAAAAATATAAAAATACTAATAGAATTGCATATCAGAGTCACATGCTAAATCAAATCATGGGTATGCAACAGAAAAGATTGGCATATGGAATTGACTGTAGCATGTCAGAAGGCAAACTCAATCAGGAACGGACGAACTTGGATGAATGGAGTCTGACGAGCAAAAGAGGAAAAACCGAATCGAACAAAGGACACCCAAAGGCAGGGAAAATCACCAGGCAGAGAAACAGCCAGGACCGCGTGCGCCGTCCGCAGCGGCCGCCCTCCATCCCGACCGCGCGCGCCGTCCGTAGCGGCGACGGCCCTCCAGCCCCTGCGGCCGCCACTGCCACTAGGCGTGGAGATTGGGAATTTTAAACCAAATCTCATGTCATACATACATAGGAACTGCAATTAACGGTCGTACACATACAGAAACATTCAGGCTGAAATTAACGAATTAAGAAATCAAACAACACGAGACACAACCGATGAGTGTCCAGATCATTCGAACCCACTCACCCTACGAATCGAATCCTAATCGAATCTGGCCGCCAGGCGCGGGCACGGGCTCGGGCGCAGGCGTGGCTCCGGTCGGCCGGTGTTGGGGGCGACCGGAGTAGAAGGGAAGAAGAAGACTGGGACCCACAAGAGGCAAAATAGTCTTTTCCGGGCTATGTTAGGCTCTGTCAGTGCTATTCCGTCATGAGGTAAAAAAAAGTTCGCGTCATGGTACAAATGTGTCTCCCAACTTTTTAATGGTATGTGCGTAACCTCCAACTTTTTTAATGGTATAGAGGTAAAAGACTAAGAAATTTGTGTTTTGAAAGCCTTTAACTGTGTCATCCACTGATGGCATCTCAGAGAGGTGATCTAGGGGGTTGAAGGTTTTAAGCCATATGCATCATTTGGTAGAATCTATTGCCTTCTTTTCTTTAATTCTACTATCTCTTTTAGCCACCATGATATGCCTCTGGTTCTGACAAATCCCACCAAAATGATTGAACAACTTTCTAAACGAGGATGAGTGCATTTTGGACCTAGAAGAGGAATCCCCTGCACCTCTGTCCAAGGGCGGTTAGATGTTGGCGCTGTTAAATGACACGCTTTTGGTGTTGTTTACATAATGATTTCATGCTTATTCCTATGCTAATCCCGCCACTTGGCACTGAAATAACCCCGTTTCCACCTATGTCTTGTATTTTGGAGCATATTGTGATTTTGTAGGAAACTCGACATATTTGGGCTAGTTCTGGTGATTTGTCGATGAGCTTAAAGCATACATGGGCTAATGAAGTGGAGAAGGATTAACACACAAAGGACGAGGCTGATTAGGGCCAAAAAGGACCCTGGCCGCGCGGCCAGGAGGGCCCTGGGCCGCGCGGCCTGGCCTGTTCCTTGGCCCAATCGTGCTCCCATTTCTTCGAGGTGAAGCATTCGTCAACCCTAGCCTATATATGAGTCGCCATTCGCCAGAGACGAGGAGAGCCGCACCAGAGGAGACGAAGACATCAAGCAACCACTAGGGATTGATCAAGATCCAATCTAGAAGCCATCCACGTGGAGGAAGCGGAACCGGGAACCCTAGCGGAGGCACCGGCGGCGCTGAACCCTAAAGGAAAGCAAGGAGATCGTCTTCACATGGAGTTTACACCATGATTAGCGCTTCATCATCAATTTACATGGGGTAAATCCTTCGTATGTTCATGAGGTTGGTAGGTGACCTTGATATGTAATCGTTGAATCCTTCTTTCAATCATTGATCTATCATGTTCTTATGGCTATGTTCTTCATCTATCTCATGCCCTAGCTAGGCTTTGATTTGGTTTGCGTCTAAGGCTCCGCTCATCTTAAATCTTTAGCCATGAGTATGATCCTTGTAGCTTAGTAGCAGATTACCCCTGTTTGGTGACAGCTTGCGAGAGGGAAAACTGCTGAGCTTGGTTCATGTTCATCTTTGTGATAGATTAGATCGGTTTCTTCATATTATGCGATGCATCTACAAGTGATCCTAGACCCTATGAGCATCTGTTCCTCATATCTTGTGCTCATCATCAACTGTTTTTGCTAATCTAGATTAGATTGTTTCGCTAGCTGTATTAGATTAGATCCAATTCATAACTAAGTCTTTCCCAACTCGATTAGTGCTTAGTTAAGCGTAATAACCCACTTGTTCCGTGGATTGATAACTATTGGCACTCCTTAGCGTCACGTTTTAGCAACGCTTCAAGAGCGCGAAAATATATGTCGTTGTATGCAAAATGGATTCTGCAAGCGCACAAAATATATCTCATTGTAGCACTTCACCTAGGGAGTTATCCTAGGGTGTCGTATTTATATTTCTACAGGGAAGCAGAATGGTTAAAGTGTATTGAAGAATGAAATGATATATCTTGCCAGAAATATCAAGCCACAAACCCAGGGACACAAACTCTAGGTTTGGAGATAATGGTCAAGTAAATTACCGGATAGAATGTCTAAAAGACCAGCGACACATAGGAGCACCTAAATCTATAGAAAAGGAAAGATGTTGGGAGAGACCGAACCTAGACACTTCCTAACTCAGAGCAAAATGCACTCTAACCTTATCATAGACTCTAGCTTAGATACCGGGAACAGAGCTCGCCTCGACGGCTAGAACGGGAGAACCTCAGAACGGGGTGAGAGAGGGGGTTCTCCGGGCTCAGCACTACTGTTATGAATACACCCGAACGTGGTGGACTCCGAAGGACGGACAGGGCTGTCACCACCTGCCACCTACCACTGCTGTTCTGTGGGGTGCAACACACTTCCTAGTTAATCAACAAGCCAGACACCACGTCTGCACTTGAAGATTAAGATTTCTCTTGAGGCCTATCAAGAGAAATCCCCGTCTTCCCTAAGGCGTCTTACGGCCCGGTCAAGGCGAGCAAACCCGCGAGATAAAACCTGGTAGAGCTAAACTAAACTCTACAGTAAGACTAAAGGGGGACAAAACTTTACTCTAAAGAGAGCAAGATCTTTACTCTAAAAAAGAAGAGCAAGAGATAAATATAAAAGATAAACTTAAGCTCTGAAATAAGAAAGTAATTGTTTTGATAAACTCTTCAAATGAAGGAAAGGATACAAGAGCTTTACCAGAACTCCGAAGATTCTGAAGATCCAAGCTAAGCTCGACTCGACTCTACTCCCAACTCTAATCCTAATCTAAGAAATGGAAAAGATACAAGAGCTCCCTTCAAGTATGAACTTGAGAAGTGTGGTGTGTCTTGGGGTGAAGAGGAGGTGGCCTTTTATAGCCTCCCAAGGTCAGTAGCCAACTTAACCGTCACGACCAACGACCTGTTTAACTTCCACGCCGAAGATGGTCGCATGAGGAAGCAGCAAGGGGCCGGCCGGCCTGGTGTAGGCCGATCGGCCTACACCTGGCTCCCCTGGCCACCGCATTCATCGTGGGTGCTCCTGATTGCATCCTGAGGTCGGTAACGGTTGCGTTCAGTTGAGGCTGTCCAAGTATCCAAGGTTTGTGGGCCCTTCAATCCATGTTCATTCCACTCTAGGCCTTTCGGGTCCTTGGATCAAACCGACATTGGTTGCACGCCTCTTGATCATCTAGGATATTTGCATGAGCTTGTGGATCAGTGGCGTGGCCAGACCTGGCCAGGGGAGGCCGGTCGGCCTGGGCTAGGCCGGTCGGCCTGGCTCTGTGCCAGGTTTGGCCTTGTTTCACCTGTTTCATCCTGCAATCACAACTCATCCAAAACTTGTGGAATTGATTAGTAAAAACACATTTATATATGGAACATGGTATGATCATCCTCATTTTACCGAAATATTGACGGTCAATACTAGGTTATAATGGCCGTCAACACGCCCCCAAGCTTAGACTCTTGCTCGTCCTCGAGCAAGGCTAAAACTCTAGGTTCGGTGGGTCAGGAGTTGCTTCAATGTGTATACCCTTTGAATAAGTTGGCATAAAAGAGAACTCATATTATGGTTCAACGGGGGCTGCACGGTTCACATCATGGGCTGTTGAGAGCCTGAACGGTAATTCTCAAAGTATTTCCTGCAACGTTCAGGTTCCATCTCGGAGATATAAATTTTTGCAAAAGATGGTTTAAATCATTCCCCGATGGTACTCTCGAGTCACTCAAGGTGTTTAATCTTCACTTTTAGTCAAGTGTGACCAACCTTCCCTACTCTAAGGCTGAAGTGGAGTTATAGGTAGGGTAAGAGTGGCATACCTTGGTTACTTCTGTTGTCGAGTCGAAGAGTGGTTCGCAAGTGATGGCACTCGTCAAATTCTGGTCTTTGGAATTCATGGGTTTTCAAGTGGAAAGGGTGAAGGTGTTTATGCTCAAAAGGTCTTTGAACTCCTTGCTCTCTTTCTCTCTTGATTTTGAGATGCCTTTTTTTTGGATGGAGCATTTGTCTCCATCTTCTTTTTTTTTCTAATGCATCTCTTTTTCTCCTTTGGTAACAGAGAGGATTTCAACTTTGTATGGAGTAATTGAGGACCTTTGGGATGAGCTTGGTGTTGCGAGTGTATGTCAACGACGGTGTACATCAATGAGTGTATCTCTTTTTCAATTTTGTTGGCTACTAATACCTAACATTTTCTGTAGAAATCTTTTTGTTTTTATTTTGTTTTTCATTGTCTAGATGGGATCTATCATTCAACCCGTTGGAGAACCAGAGAAATCATTGAAAGATTATGCGAACCCGCGAATGGAGGACTTCTACATACAAAAATCAGATTCAACGCTCGAAGCATCCAAGTACGAGATCAGCACGGAATCATCAGGATGGCGGCTGCAAATCCATTCAGAGGGGTGGAGACTGATACCCATATGGACACGTTGCGCATTTCACGATGCTATGCAATACGATACAACAAGAAGGTGTTCCATTAGCTTGGTTCAGGTGGAATCTTTTCCCTTACTCACTTGCAGATGAAGCAAAGAGATGGTACGCGCTTGCATCCTTCGAAGCAAGAGGAAATTTTGATTTATTGATGCAAAAATTCTCCGCGAAGTTCTTTCCCGTAAGCAAGGTGCAAGACTTGAGAAAGCAAGTGATTAATTTCAAGCAAGGAGAAGACGAGGGAATTGATCAAGCCTGGGATCATTTCAACGAATTAATTGAGCAAGGACCGAAACTTGGGTTCACCGGTGACATATTATTACATACTTTCTATTTTTCCCTAACCCCTGAGTGCATGCAATTTGTTCGTATGTGTTCAGGTGGAGATCTCATGGACAAAACACTCACGAAAGCTGCTCAAATCCTTCAGAGAATTAGTAAAGGAGCAGCAACGCAAAGAGACTGGGAATCAAGACTTTCGGGCAACATAGAACAAGAAATTCGAGGAGGAGTGCTTGCTGGAATTTTCAGAGAAAGAGCCCCGGAAGCAACGAAAGAGTAACCAATCAAAGAATCAACAATGAAAAAGATGAAAGAACCTTTATGCAATGAAGGAGGGTCATTCCGAAGTGATAAAAGTGATAAACCGGAAACATCGGAAGCCAGAAGCTTAGCAAATGCAAAGTCATTGCGAGAGTTTGAGCAGATGGATTGGATTCCTATAGACATTGGGGAAATTTTGAACAAAAGAAGACCGTTTCCAAATCAAAAAGGTTCAGTGAGAGCTGTAGAAGTGGATTTTTCACCAGATAAACACATGGGATATGTCTTGGACAAGGAATCAGCAGGAGTAATCATTCAAAAACTGTTCAAAGAAGAAGACGAGGTGGATCCTGATTATGTTGCAGAAGTGAAGAGGATAATGGGAGTGAAACCGGAGTCTTCTCCCTTTGCACGGTTGGCCAAGATTTATGCTATAAAAGAAGAACACACGGAGGGAAGACCACTACCTACGCCACACATCAGCTGTATGATCAATGGAGAATTATTCTGCAATGCTTTATGCGACATTGGAGCACAGGTAAGTGTTATGTCTTCTAAAATTTATGATGAGCGATCTTAGACTTAGCTGCAACTTCTACAAGATTGATTATGGGGGGATGGTAGAACAACAAAACCTTTAGGTGTGCTTAGAGATTTAGATGTAGCTATTGTTGGCACTGTTAAATGACATGCTTTTAGTGCCATCTAGGTTATGTTTTTGGACTAATCTTTATACTAACCTCGCCACTTGGCACTGAAATAACCCCATTTCCGCTTGTACACATATTCTTGGAGCATTTTGGTTTACGCAGGGTATTTGGCTACTTTGGAGCGAATATGGGCTAAATCTGAGAATTAGCAACAACACGGCAAGATGAAGGCCAAAAGCCCTAATGAAGCCCAAAGAGACTGAAGCCCGCATATGCTCTACTCCAACGTGCCACCTCTGACAAGGCTTAATTGAAGATAAGGCCGGAGTCCAAGGCAAATCCAGCACAGATTCAGAGGACACATAAGGACACATAAAGACCCATCCATATCCCGGAACAAACAACTTCCAAAGCGCACAAGAATTGGAACACGGGATATTGAACATCAGAGAAGCTTGCACGTGAAAGATGGGCTCGAGGCGAGCCAAAAAGGCCGTTGGCCGGCCGGCCAAGGGGTCCTTTGGCCGCGCTGCCCAAGCCCTTTTTGAGGCGGTTCGGCCTCCCCTTCGAGCTAGGGTTTCCTCAGTACATAAATAGCTCGTCTTCCAGAGGAGGGCGGCATCCATTCACCAGAAGTCGGCGAAACCTAGAAGTGAGCACCGGAGGGATACGATGGCCGCCGCAAGTCCTCGAAGTTGTCTAGGGAATGGCCTAGGCCGACCCTAGCCGCCATGGCCTCCCTGCGTGGTTGTGCTATGGTGGAGTTCAGGAGCCAATCGTTCATCATCTATGGTATGTACTCAGAGGTGATGGTGTAATGAACATATTCATCTGAGTAATGATAATCATGTCGTCCGATCTATTAGCGACTCAATGTGTCCTTTTATGCTTTCTACCTATCTGAATGAGCTTGATCTTAGTCTAGATCTAGATTAGACTACTTAGATTGCTTTGTGTGATCGTGGTGATTAGACCTACTAAGTGGATCCTTCATGATTTCTAGACACGTTCCTTGTGGGCGTGCCCTTGTAACTCCCATACCGATAGGGAGCGTCGTGATAGGGCGTGGCCTGTGTAAGTTGGTGTTCTCGGGAGGTTGACCGAAGGTAAGTGTTTAAAGATGCTTTGGATGAGATGCATGATTTGTCTGCTTGTTAGCTAGAACTACAACTAGAAGACGATAGGCCTAGTTACCCCTTTGGTGGCGATTTATCTTTGCCTATGCTTGTGGATGAGATCAACCCTATACCTTAATTTATATCTATTTGGTTTACCCTTTCATATGCAATCTATGCTTCACGTTAGGATAGATCCGTTTAATTTAGATGGAAAACCCTAGGTAATTCGTACTTGATCCATGAATTGATAACCTTGGACGGATACTCTAAGGGAAAGGCTACGATGATCCTTGCGCTTGCGGTGAATCTTGGTGTGCGTTTGCGCCGCCAACAAGCTTTTCTGGCGCCGTTGCCAGGGATCGGCAAGACGAACCCTAGGTCGATCTATCTAATTTTTTGGACTAACCCTAATTTTTTTATTGCAAATATATTCTTGTTCTCTTGTTTGTGTCCTTGAAAACAGATAAAAAGCTAGACACTAAAAATCGACTTCGACAAGTCTAATCGCGCTCCGTCAAGACAATGAGTACATGAAGATTTGCTCTTTGGTGGTAGGTGCTTACTTTGTTAGTGGCCCAGCATCCGCCATTGAGCCCACGCTTAAAGAAAGCGATGATAAACAAGGTATGTCATTGTGTCAATAATTTTTAAAGACTAATGCTTTTCGGAAGATTTGTTCATCCAAACAATAGGTGTTGAAAGCAACTACGTCAAGCAAGGACCCCATCTCTTTGGCTCAAGCAAAACTATTAGAGATGGTGCACCATTGCCACCATGCCACTCTCTGGTGCAGCAATGGTGGTTACCATGAAGCCAAGAGATGCACGACGTGATGCCCCGAAGACCACGAGATCGAGTTCATCGCATCTCTAGATCAATCTGCAAGAATATAGAGATGTCATCATGATTCTGCACGTCCTCAAAAGGATACAACAGAATATTTTTGATATTCAGTACGCCCATGAAGTCTACGTTCCAATGGATCAAGCGTGAAGGCAATCGGAGGTTCCTACAAGCGGCTATGGCCAAATCATCGGACGTCAAGCGTTCTGAAATTTTTCTGGACAGCACGCAGCGGTGAAATAAAACGGGCATATCTCACTCATCCGGACCCCGTTTAAGATTATCAAGCACTCGTTGGAGAGGTAATTTCATAATCTTTTCAATAAAAATATATTTTGGTGTATGTTCTATTCGGTATGCATGGGCAAACCCACGAAGAAGAGGCAGCAGCAAGACGATGACAACAAGATGGAGGAGATTGAGATGACGAACATGTAGAGAATCTTGGGCAATGCTTTCATGGAGTGTACATGAGAAAATTCAGAGGCTAATAACATGAACAAAGACTTCTGAAGCATTGACACATGAAGACACAAGGATGAAGAAAAGAGCGCCAAGGCTAAGTACAAAGGATGTCACGCGAGAAGATTTTTGATACTCCTACCTACCCCTACATACAGAAGCAATGGGGGGAGCAGCCATGCGCATAATGAATGATCGGAGGAAAGACAAAGCTAAGAAGCAAAGGAGAAAAATAATGTGCAAGACAACGAAGGAGTGATTCACAAGCAAGCAACATGTGGGAGAAAGGGGACAAGGAGGAGATACGCAAAGATCCTTTGAGGTTCTCCTTTCACATGTACATAGTTCATAAAAGTTCCTAGTTTATGTTCTTGAGTTCATCCACTTTTAGCACCAGAAACACTCCGCACAAAAGAAAAAAGAAATCATGGACAAAGATTTGATGCTAAGTCCACAAAAAGTCCACAACAAACCTAGCTTAGCTTTCCCCTCGATATTTTGCTCTTCCACCGGCAAGAAACCCCCGGAGGTGTAGTTCTATTAGTGCAGCAAGGGGACCTAGATGAAGACTTTCTCCGACTTTCATGGAAGAAGGAGAAGGACACGATCATCGACGTCGCCCGTTCCACTTCAACATACAATGCAATCAACTACACCACCATCGTATGCCAAAACTTTGGGGCCATGATCATGTCAAGGAAGAAGAAGAATGGTTTGCAATCATGAAGGACACAAGAAGCAAATGGGTAGAAGGAAAGGCACGCCTGAAGAACTACCAGTGAAGATCACTGAACACCTCCATCCCTCAGACGATCGTCACTGTTTCATCAATTTTTGAGCACATGTTTAGGAAGGTACTACAGAATAAAATTGGATATTCAGAAGGTCCATCAAGTTGCCGTTCCAATGCATCCAAGATCGATCAATTTGAAGACCCGTGCAAGGAGATATGGCAAAAACATCGGACGCTGCGCGTGCTGAAATCAGCTCGGGACAGATTGTAGTGTCGGAGTAAAACGGGCATAACTCACTCGATCGAAACCTTTTTGGGCGAATAAAGACTTGTTGGAAAGAGAATTTTATATACGACAGTCTGGAGCAAAGTTTGGCTACATGTTCTGATCTGGACAGAGGAGAAAGATTCATGAAGATGAGGCAACAACAAGAGGGCAATGGAGATAGAGGTGATAACAATGTGAGAGATGATTGGGAAAGTCTTTCATTGAGCGTGATGATCATGTGCAGCGTGAGGAGTGAATAAAGGCTGCATGGACACCTTCGTATCTTGCAAGAAGGATCATGGCATTGTAACAACAAGAAGGTATGCGAGAAAGTCGAGCTCTATGACTTTAAATGAAGCGCTTTGCAGGAGGCAACCCGTTCCTTTTATTTTTCTTTTTAGAGAAAATTAGGAGGTGTAGTACATCACTTTGATTTAAAACTTGTGGCTAGTTGACTGAGGCTAACTTCTATTTTTGTTTATACCACCATCATATCATTTTCCACCTTGCATTCCATTGCATGTTTTATTTTTCTTTTACGACTTCTTGTGAAAACCCTTTTCTACCTAAGCCTTCCTATCATCCACACCTAGATCCAGAGCCAATAGAGGTAGGAGTGACTTGTGTTGATTAGACGCTGTCACTGTTAACATTAACCAAGTGTGTTTCTATCCTCTATTCTAACTAAAAACAACTTTGACTAGCCCCCCTCCCCCCCCCCCCTCCCCGCCCCCCTCCAAACCCTTAGGAAAAACTCTCATACCGTTAGCAATCCCACATTTGTTTTTGTTTTAAGAAACCTTAGTTAGAATTCCTATACTTGATTCCTCTCTTCAAAATTCTAGTTTTTAGCCAAAAATATAGGATACCCTTGAACCTATCCCTAAACCCTGTTAGCTTGGTTGTTTAGTTTTTTCGATGAGTGATTTTCTTGTTGGCACTGCTTATTAGCTACAAGCTTTGTCTTTTTAAGCAGTTCTTTTTAGTTTCTTTGGTTTGCATCGATCTGCTTGCCTAAGAACAACGAACATTGCAGAACAACATTGAAAGTCCTCTTAATCTTGCTAACTCTTGTTTTTGCTAACTCTTTGCATTTGCATTTTGCATCCTTTCCATTGTCCTCATCTTCATTATGACTAGCTTGGTTCTTTCTTAAAACCTTATGATGAATGCTTTCATATCAATGTTAATGCTTGCTGGCATTCTCCTTTGCAATCTTGTGTAAACATGGTGTTTAGACTTGATTGCAGACATCATCATTCGATTCTTTATTATTTGGGAGCTAATCATTTTGTTGATGTTTTGGTTGGTTTATAAACATTGCATTGCGCTTTATTTTTCTTGCGCTATAAAGAATTATTGATCTTGGGATAGTCATGGTGTTTGACCTTGGTTAATAATACTTTTTGGTTATGGAAAATTCAGCAACCTTGTTGTAAGCATGGTGTTTAGAACTTGGCGTAAACAATGTATTTGTTTATATCCCTTCCTATCATACACACTTGTACACACATACACTCATTAGGATTGACTTTTACTAAGCTAGCTATGCCACAAGTTGAAAATATTAGGGATGTTGGTTTGTTGGCGATTTTTCTGCTCCCGGCCATCACCCCGAGGGTAGTTTGTGCTTAATTGTGTTGCAGGCATACAAAAAGAGAAGAGAAAAGAGAGCAAATTGAAGGATGAAGGCGACAGGAGAGAAAGAAAGTAAAAGATAATCTCCGCATGTAGCAATGGGATGCGAAGAATCACAACACGGTGCAAATTATTCCATGCTAGGTGAGGATTTGGTGGAAGAAAGACATCATCACATGGGGCACAATGCTTAAGCATGGGGGAGGCTGCGCTACACTCCATTACAAGCATCAAAAGGACGGTAAATGTGCCTTACACCTTCTCTTTTCCTTCTAAATGCTTGTACATATACATGCCATCGACCTTAGTGTAGAAAACCTTTGTATTTCTCTCTTGTTAATAACATGGCTACTAGGAGGACAACCTAGGTTTGTTTTTATTTTTGAATAAATAATCATCACCATCACTTTGTGCTCACCACGATGATATCTTTTATGTGCTTTGCTTATGGAAAAGTGAGGAAAGTTGCCGTTTTGTTTTACCTACACAATGTTGTATATGACTTGACTAATTGCTCTCATTTGAATGGTCACAAATTGCGAATTTAATTTGTGCAGGTTCAATGACTAAATTCTAGACCCACAAACTCTATGTTGCTCTTTGATTTAAGTTTACCTATGACCTCATACCTTGTATATTTTTATTTAAAATTTGATCCTTATGCTATCTTCATTCGTGAATCTCTTGCAAAAGTTCTACCTACCAAAGCCTATATATATGCATGATCTTTCATGATGAAACCTTTAGATTGCAAACTTATATTTTGATGAGTTGGATTAGGATTGATTTCTTTGGTACGAGACTAAGAAGCTGGCCATTCCGTTTTGCGTAACTTCATTTTGCTAGCCTTTTCTATCCATGCATTGCTAGTTTCCACACCGGGAATTTTGCAAACCTCGCTGGATATCCACCCTAAACCCAAAATTATCTTTTGTGATTACCTCTTGACCACAACCCAAATATTGAGTATGGAGAATTATTCTATGGAGTATCAGAAAGAACAGAGGAACCATCAGTGGAATATAATTTTGGGAGGCATCTACAAGTATTCTGGAGAAAAATGAGAAGAAACAGAGGAGGGAAAGGCTCTGGCCGCACGGCCAGACCACCCCTAGTCGGCGTGGCCAGGGATGTTTTCACCCTGTTGGCCTCGAAAATTTTGGTGGATGTCCCTCCTGAAGATTCAAGCCATTCTCTACAAGATTAAAAGAATTTATACTATACTCAGCGGTCATTTAATTTTCCTCTCCTTTTGCTCGAGGACGAGCAATCGTTCAAGCATGGGGGGAAGGAGTCATTGCATTATCTCTGACTACCGCTGAGTAAGTATCATGTTACAAAGGTTCTAAGGAGCAAAAGAAAAAAAATGAATGATGAAGAAAGAAAAGAAAGAAGAAAAAATAAAAAAGAGAAAGAGAAAATGATAGAAAAATATAGAATATAAATGCTCCTTAGTTCTTTTTGTTTCATTAAATTCTTGGCGCTTAAAAGACATACTCCATACTCATTTATTCCAACCATGTGCAATCCAATAACGAGAACTTCATTTGTGTCTCGGGATCATCCTTTTGCCACTTGCACATGTTCACCTATCTAAATGTGTGTGTTTCATCTCCCTCCCTTTTCCAACATTTATTTTCTCATGGCCTTTTGACGAGTCTCGATAAATTCAATAGATCTCTCTCTTAATTTGACAATATTTTAGATATAGTGTTTTGCTAGGATTGTTTTAACCTACCAAACTCCAGATAAGCCTTCCACTTTCATATATGAGTAGAATAGGTTGAGAATAATCTAGTATAGGCTTGAGCGACTTGATAAGATGAGTGGTTTCATGAACTTTTGCAAGAGAACCTCACTTATGTTTGATGTGCATGTTTTTGAAACTCTTCATGATGAAACAAGGTAAAGGTTTGAAGTTCGCTTAAATTCAAGAGCCTTGTATTTATTTTAATTGTGGCTTGTTCTTTATTGATAGTCTATCTTCCATAATGAGAAGCAGCCGGTCACAACTCGAACATTAAAATACTAAATACATAAGAGAGCAATGTGTCTTATTATGTATGACTAAGTGCAGGATGACAATGAAGGGCAATGCTGATTTCCTGTTAAGCAAAGTTCCTAAACTTACTCGAGGACGAGCAAGGTTTAAGCATGAGAGGATTGTTGGCACTGTTAAAAGACACACTTTTAGTGCCATCTAGGTTACATTTTTTGACTAATCCTTATACTAACCCCGCCACTTGGCACTGAAATAACCCCGTTTCCACTTGTGCACATATTCTTGAAGCATTTTGGCTTACGCAAGGTATTTGGCTATTTTGGAGGGAATATGGGCTAAATCTGAGAACTAGCAACAACACAGCAAGATGAAGGCCAAAAGCCCTAATGAAGCCTAAAGAGACCGAAGCCCGCTTACGCTCTACTCCAACGGGCCACCTCCGACAAGGATTAATTGAAGATAAGGCCGAAGTCCAAGGCAAATCCAGCACAGATTCAGAGGACACATAAACACCCATCCATATCCCAGAACAAACGATGTCCAAAGCCCACAAGAATTAGAACATGGGATATTGAACATCATAGAAGCTTGCACGTAAAAGATGGGCTCGAGGCGAGCCAAAAAGGCCATTGGCTGGCCGGCCAAGGGCCCTTTGGCCGCGCCGCCCAAGCCCCTTTTGAGGCGGTTCGGCCTCCCCTTCGAGCTAGGGTTTCCTCGGTACATAAATAGCTCGTCTTCTAGAGGAGGGCGGCATCCATTTACCAGAAGTCGGCGAAACCTAGAAGTGAGCACCGGAGGGAGACGACGGCCGTCGCAAGTCGTCGAAGTTGTCTAGGGAATGGCCTAGGCCGACCCTAGCAGCCATGGCCTCCCTGCATGGTTGTGCTATGTTGGAGTTCAGGAGCTAATCGTTCATCATCTATGGTATGTACTCGGAGGTGATGGTGTAATGAACATATTCATCTGAGTAATGATAATCATGTCGTCCGATCTCATAGCGACTCAATGTGTCCTTTTATGCTTTCTACCTATCATGAATGTGCTTGATCTTAGTCTAGATCTAGATTAGACTACTTAGATTGCTTTGTGTGATTGTGGTGATTAGACCTAGTAAGTGGATCCTTCATGATTTCTAGACACGTTCCTTGTGGGTGTGCCCTTGTAATTCCCATACCGATAGGGAGCGTCGTGATAGGGCGTGGCCTGTGTAAGTTGGTGTTCTCGGGAGGTTGACCGGAGGTAAGTGTTTAAAGATGCTTTGGATGAGATGCATGATTTGTCTGCTCGTTAGCTATAACTACAACTAGAAGACGATAGGCCTAGTTAGCCCTTTGTTAGCGCTTTATCTTTGCCTATGCTTGTGGATGAGATCAACCCTATACCTTACTTTATATCTATTTGGTTTACCCTTTCATATGCAATCTATGCTTCACGTTAGGATAGATCCGTTTAGATTGGTTGAAAAACCCTAGGTAGTTCGTAGTCGATCCACGGATTGATAACATTGGAAGAATACTCTAAGGGAAAGGCTACGATGATCCGTGCGCTTACGGTGAATCTTGGTGTGCGTTTGCGCCGCCAACAGCAATCTCTAGTAAATCAATTCCAAACGACTTTTTCGTAATCGATGCATACGATGAAGAACATGATAATATAATTCTTGGTAGACCTTTTCTAAAGTTAGTTGATGTTGTTCTTGATGTTGGGAAGGGTAAAGTAACCATTAATCTTGATGGAACTAAATACACATACAATTTTCTACCCGCTTCTTGTATTCCTTCGCCTCTCCCTCTTGACAACAAAGAGGTGGAGAGTATTTGCTTTGCTGAAAACCTTAGAGACCCACTTCAATGAGCAATTGAGGGCGAGTCACTTGATAATGACCAAGATGAAGAACTAGAAGAGGCAAAGGAAGCATTAGAACCACAAGAAGGAAGCTATGAAGACAAGTTTGAGGAGATCGGGAGTTTATTTCAAGAAGAAGAGGAGGCGCCTGATGTTGAGCTAAAGCCACTTCCTAAGGGATTGAAATATGCATTTTTGGGGAATGAGAAGACATATCCAGTGATCGTGAGCGAGGAATTGAGCTCAGAAGAAACAGAGAAGTTGGTGAATTTATTAAGAAAACACAAGAAAGTGATCGGTTACACAATCAAGGACCTGAAAGGCATTAGTCCAGCATTTTGCACACCGTATACAATTAGAGGATGATTATAAGCAAGTTGTTGAGCATCAGAGAAGATTAAGCCATGATATGAGTGAGGTGGTAAAGAAGGAGGTAATCAAGTTGTTGAATGCCGGAATCATCTATCCAGTGCCTAATAGCGAATGGGTGAGCCCTGTACATTGTGTACCAAAGAAAGGAGGACTTACAATGGTGAAGAATGAGAAGAATGAATTAATTCCGCAGTGAACTATCATGGGATGGCATATGTGTGTCGACTACAGGAAATTGAACAAAGCAACGAAGAAGCATCACTTCCCGTTGCCTTTCATTGATGAGATGCTTGAAAGATTAGGTAAACATTCACATTTTTGCTATCTCGATGGGTTCTCTGGGTTCTTTCAAATCCCCATACACCCAGATGACCAGCATAAGACCACATTCACGTGCCCATATGGAACTTTTGCCTATAGAAGGATGTCATTCGGTTTATGCAATGCACCGGCCTCATTCCAAAGATGCATGATGGCTATATTCTCTGATTTTATTGAAGAAATTATGGAGGTATTCATGGATGATTTCTCAGTTCATGGCACAAGCTTCGATAATTGTTTAGAAAATTTGGACAAAGTTCTAAAGAGATGCGAAGAAGTTGATCTTGTTCTTAACTGGGAAAAGTGTCACTTTATGGTGAAGCAAGGTATAGTCTTGGGTCATGTGATTCCCGAGAAAGGGATAGAGGTGGATAAAGCAAAGATTGAGACAGTTGAAAGACTACCACCTCCAACTGACATTAAATCATTGAGAAGCTTTCTCGGACATGCAGGGTTTTACAGAAGATTTATTAGAGATTTTTCTAAGATCACCAAGCCATTGACACAACTTCTTCAGAAAGATGTGACCTTCAACTTCAACGATGAATGCCTTAAAGCATTTAGAACTTTGAAAGAGTCACTCATAAGTGCCCCCATCATTCAACCTCCAGATTGGAACCTCCCATTTGAGATTATGTGTGATGCAAGCGACTACGCCGTTGGAGCTGTTCTCGGGCAGAGAAAAGAAGGGAAGGTATATGTAATTTATTATGCGGGCAAGACACTTAACGAAGCCCAAGTTAATTATGCTACTACTGAAACAGAACTGCTCGCCATGGTATTTGCTTTTGAAAAATTTAGATCGTACATTGTTAACTCAAAAGTAATTGTCTACACTGATCATGCTGCAATCAAGTACCTCCTGACAAAGAAAGACGCTAAACCAAGGCTAATTCGCTGGATTCTCTTGTTACAGGAGTTTGATGTGGAGATTAGAGACAAGAAAGGCACGGAAAATGTTGTGGCTGACCACTTGTCAAGAATGAACCGATATGATGATAATCTAGAGCATATTGAAGATAAAATGAGAGATGATCATCTATACAGAGTTTTTGATAGAAGCAACTGGATGGGAGACATTATACGTGCATTAAAAGGGATTCCCTTAGATCATTTGGACACAAACTCTAAAAGAAGAGTGGATGCAGAAAAGAAAAAGTACTATTGGAATGCACCGTACCTATACAGATATGGAGAAGATGGAGTGCTGAGAAGATATGTACCAAAGGAAGAAAGAGAGGAAATATTGAGGAAGTGTCACGCATCTGAGTATGGAGGACACTATGGGCACTTCAGAACACAGGCAAAGGTATAGGCTAGTGGACTTTATTGGCCAGAGATGCACGAGGATGCAAAGAGATATGTTGCAACTTGTCCTGAATGCCAGAGAACAGGAAATATATCACAAAGGAATGCAATATCACTGAATTATAATTTGCATATTGACCTGTTTGATGTTTGGGGCATAGACTTCATGGGACCTTTCGTTAATTCGCATGGCTTCGAACACATCCTAGTGATGGTGGATTATGTATCAAAATGGGTAGAAGCACTTCCATGAAACGAGGAGTCAATTAATATGATAAAGACGGTGATATTCCCTCGATATGGAGTACCGAGGATCTTGATAAGCGATGGAGGATCTCATTTCACTGGCAAGGACTTTGTCAAATGTTTATTAAAATTGTTGATCGAACATAGAGTGTCTACAGCATATCATCCTCAGACAAATGGCCAAGCAGAAACCTCAAACAAACAAATCAAGGACATCTTGAAGAAAACAGTATTCAAAGGAGGAAAAGATTGGGCAAAGAAGCTAGACGGAGCATTATGGGCATACAGAACAGCAGATAAAACACCCATAGGTATGACCCATATCAATTCGTCTATGGATAAACATGTCATTTGCCCGTTGAGTTAGAACACAAGGCATATCTTGATGTGGATGCCGCAAGAGTAAAGAGAAGAATTCAAATAAGTGAGCTTGAAGAAACAAGATTGGAAGCTTATCACAACGCAAGCATCTACAAAGAAAAAATGAAACGATGGTACGACAAGCGAATACAAAAGAAAGAATTCAAAGGAGGAGACAAGGTCCTGCTTTTCAACTACAAATTTAAATTGTTCGGGAAAGGAAAATTGCAAAGCAAATGGGATGGACCATACGTCATACATTCGGTGTCACCTACAGGAGCGATAACTATTATGGATATCAAAGGAGATCACTATGTGGTGAATGGACAGTGGTTGAAGGTTTACTTGGAGCCGGATATCGTGCCCCTTCATTACATTGACATTTATTCAATCGATGATGACGCCGAACATCAAGCCTAATGACGTTAAGCAAGGTACGTTTGTATATAGTTTTGAGTTTTATTGTTGTTTTTCTCTCTATTTCATTTTTGCGTAAACCCGACGAATAATAGGCTGTACATCTGATAAAGTGGACCCCGTAAAAATTTGGGATGCTTTGGGCTCAGGAAGAGCCCAGGCCGCGCCACCCAGGCCCCTCCTGGCCGCGCAGCTAGGGGTGTTTGTACCCCCGATCGACCTCCGTCAGCCCTAGTTTTGTTCATCTCAGACTCTTTAAGCCACGTCTTGAAGAGTGGAAAGTTTAAACCATGAAAGAATGGGCTTCTCGTCCAAGTCTTTCGGCACATAAATAGACGCATGTTTCTCCTCGAAAAACCATCCTTTCCCTTCTACGAAAACCATCCCAATCAAAACCACGAACCATGAGAGGCAACAGGAGCCCGAGCATCAAGCCTGGAGGCAAGGCGACACCGGAGAAGCCCTGGCCGCGTGGCCAGAGCTCTCCTAGCGGCGCGGCATGGCCTGTTCCAAGGGCTGCTGTCGAGCTCCTTCGACATGAGGTGCGCTGGTGCGATCTTCAGCCTCTCTTTGTGAGGAAGCAGCACATGCAGCCTTGGATGAGCGTGGGAGGACGCCGTCCGACCAAGCCTCTCGCTCTGTGCTACCCTGTCATCGAGATCAGCGATGATGAACCTCAAGAGGTGCCGGAGAACACGGCAATCATCCCCCCAAGGCGTTCCTCGCGTCTGCTCGGCAAGAGGAAGGATTACTTGGAAGAACCAAAGGATTTCGCTGGCGACAGCGATTGGGAGGATGATTGTAGCCCTGGATCGTGGGGAGATGGGAAGGATGACACTGAAAGCTACATATGGGAGGGAGAGAACGCTAGAGACGAAGAAGAGAACAATCAAGCTGGGCAAGAAGAAAATCAAGGTAATCGGCTTGAAGGAGAGCTATTTTCTGGACTTGATGATTACATAGCATCAATAGAAGCTTTCTACCACAGGCTGCAGGAGCTAGAGAGACAGGTGGATGACGACTTCAAGTTCCTTAACCAGATTGTGAGGACGCTGTTTGCTAGAGAAGACAACAAGAAGAAGAGCGACGGAAGCATCACATGTCGTTGCGGGAGGCACTAGTAGTTCTACAAGCCTCGCTTTTTCCTCTTATTTTGTTTACGACGAGGACGTCGTAAGGTTTGAGCATGGGGAAGGAGCGAGCTCGTGTCGTTTCTTTTGGAAGAGTCTGTTTCGTCGGTGTGAGAGTCGTGTGATTTTATTTTATCAAGTGTGCTAGTCGTGTGAGAGTCAAGTTTAATCTAGTGTGTCTTGATAATCAAATAAAAAGTGTCTTGAAATAATTGCTTGGATCGTGCTTGTTGCAAGTATTTTTATTCTTGTTCTTATAATAATTTATCATGAGCATTGACTATGATGTATAAATCATGGATGTGGTGCTTACTAAAAAGTTTATTCTTGCTATACCCATGCTTAATCTTGAGCAAGGACTTGGATTTTTGCTTAGCACTTGAAAGTAATGCTTAATTGGAGGAGATTTTGTTTAAATAAATTCTAGAAAAACCCTACACAAGAATGGCTTTATGCTTTTCCAAGTCGAGAGAAATTCCTATACAACCAAGGCCTTAAATTCAATATTATTCGTTCCACCATTAATCAAGATGTTGCAATGCATTAAGTTAGGATTCTTCTCTCTTGGGAGTTTTAATTTCGAGCAATGATCATGTCCTTGTTCTCAACTCTTCATGCTAGCCTCGACAATGTTCGGTAATGAGAGTTCTTCATTGGAACGCTCATATGATCTACCGGATTCCAAAACCCGAACCAAAATTCTTTATTTTATATCTATCCCTTGAACACAACCTAAATATACGAGGATATATTCTGTTTTTGGGCAAGATCGAAGGAACACAGACCCAACCCTGGAGAATATTTGCAACACGTACGTAAAAGGTGAGACGCAACCGAGGCTAAAAGAGGCCTGGCCGCGCTGCCTAGAGGGCCTCTGGCCGGCCGGCCAGCGGTGTTTTTGGATCCCCTGAGCTGCAAAAAATCGTGGAGTTATTATATATATTTGTTATCTCATATGCAAAAGATGGGGTTCAGAAGATGTATGGAAAAGAGTTGTAAATTCAGAGAAAGAAAAAGAAAGAAAAGAAGTAAAGAAAGAAAAATATGAAAGAAAATATAAGAAAAATATGTAATAAATAAAGGAGGGACTGTTCTACAGATTGAAGATCCATTGAAGTGCAAGATAAGAATGCTCTTTCATGAAAGATACATCCTCGATTCCAACCATGTGCAATCCGACGATGAGGATGGTATTAGCGCCTCAAAGTCAATTATTTTATTTGCCCTTGCACATGTCCACCATTCTATATCTTCTTATCCTTGAAACCCTCACATTATGGCTATATTCTCATGATCATTGGCTCAGAAGGTAAGCAACCATTAGAGGATTTTCTTAGCTTGATAATATTTGCATTAGCTTGGCTAGCCTTTCCTATAGCTCCACCATTTTGAGAGAGAATTTTTGAGAGGAAAGTATTTGTAAAAATATGATAGGATAGCCACTTTATAAATGAGAGACTTGTCAAATGGCACGCTCTTGGTGTGGCTTACATAATGATTTCATGCTTATTCCTATGCTAACCCCGCCACTTGGCACTGAAATAACCCCATTTCCATATGTCTTGTATTTTGGAGCATATTGTGATTTTGTAGGAAACTCGACATATTTGGGCTAGTTCTGGTGATTGTCAATGAGCTTAAAGCATACATGGGCTAATGAAGTGGAGAAGGATTAACACACAAAAGCTGAGGCTGATCAGGGCCAAAAAGGACCCTAGCCGCACGGCCAGGAGGGCCCTGGGTCGCGCGACCTGGCCTGTTCCTTGGCCCAATCGTGCTCCCATTTCTTCGAGGCGAAGCATTCGTCATCCCTAGCCTATATATGAGTCGTCATTGGCCAGAGACGAGGAGAGCCACACCAGAGGAGATGAAGACATCAAGCAACCACCAGGGATTGATCAAGATCCAATCTAGAAGCCATCCACGTGGAGGAAGCGGAGCCGGGAATCCTAGCGGAGGCACCGGCGGCGCTGAACCCTAGTGGACAACAAGGAGATCGTCTTCACAAGGAGTTTACACCATGATTAGCGCTTCATCATCAATTTACATGGGGTAAATCCTTCATATGTTCATGGGGTTGTAAGGTGACCTTGAGATGTAATTGTTGAATCCTTGTTTTGATCATTGATCTATCATGTTCTTATGGCTATATTCTTCATCTATCGCAAGCCCTAGCTAGGCTTTGATTTGGTTTGCATCGATCGCTCCGCTCACCTTAGATCTTTATCCATGAGTATGATCCTTGTAGCTCAGTAGCAGATCACCCCTGTTTGGTGACAGCTTGCGGGAGGGAAAACTGCTGAGCTTGGTTCATGTTCATCTTTGTGATAGATTAGATCGGTTTCTTCATATTATGCGATGCATCTACAAGTGATCCTAGACAATATGAGCATCTATTCCTCATATCTTATGCTCATCATCAACTGTTCTTGGTAATCTAGAATAGATTGTTTGCTAGCTGTATTAGATTAGATCCAATTCATAACTAAGTCTTTCCCAACTAGATTAGTGCTTAGTTAAGCGTAATAACCCACTTGTTCCGTGGATTGATAACCTTGGGGGAGTACTCTCTTGAGGGAAGAGCTATAACTGACCCGTACGCTTGCGGTGGATCTTGGTGTGCGTTTGTGCCGCCAACATTAGACCGCCCAATGGGCATTTAGACCTTCCCCTGCCTGATGCTAATGTGGAAGTCTGAACTCCACTTCCACTGCTTGTATCTCAGGATGGGCTTGTTCCTCTGCTGCTGCTGCTGCTGGAGCTGGTCTAGGAGAGGGCATTTTGGGATTTTTGGGCTTATGTGGCCTGAGGGGTTCATGTTTGATATCCTTCTTAAATTTCCCTATCTCGGTGCCTCTCTCAATGATATACATGATGTACGGAGCATATCCACAGACACTTAAAGGATGCTCTGAAATGTATTTGAATCTAGGTGCACCCTCACGCATGTACCACATCAAGTCTCTCATGTGATGGGAGATCTCTGATGTGTTTCCTCCACGGGGAGAGATAGTCATTCGAAAATGCCGGTTCAGCACTCTATAATATATGTAAAGCTCTTTCACATAGCCAAACTCTGAAGGGTTGGTTCCGGATGGATAATAAATCCCAACTCTCTGTCTTCCATAGACTTTGGATTATTATGGATGAGAGCATGATTAGGCTCATTCTCAAGGCTAAGACGAGCACAAAAGTGAGGAAAGGTGATGTAGTAATGTGAGCCGTCAATCCTCCAATACATTGCTCTTTCACCATCATCATGACCAAAGTAAACAATAGCATAGAATTGTCCAATGAGCTCCCTGTTCCAATGCCGCCTACGCCCCATTAGTCTCTTCAATCCTTGCCTCGTGCATGCTTCTATGACTTGATCAAACCCCACATTGTTGCCCCTTTTCATCCAATCCCAACCTATGTACTCCCTCTGTCCACAAAAGAATGCAATTCCAGCATTTTGCACATAGATCAATAAACAAGCGAATGACATATTTACCCCTATGTCACTATGAAATGTTACTATCATCACTACAATAAGCTACTACAAACCTCTACAAAAGGTTTGCCTTTTCTCTATAGTTCCTTTCTTTTATGAACAAGTTTTGAACTCTAAAATTGCATTCTTTCATGGACGGAGGGAGTATTGTGCATCCAATGTGATTTTAGGCCTCTTATCAAAGATCGTGGTGTAGAAATCCTGCTGAAACTTTGTCTAGAACCTATAATCTGTAGTAGTGGTGTTTTGTTCAGCATAAGGATTTTCTCTTCTTTTGAATCTTGCATGTTCAGCTTGTGAGTAGTCCACAGGCCTTAGTCTAGCTAGATATGTGGGTCTCCTATGTAAGATCTCTAATGAGTCTTCACTAGCTGCCTCTGAGCTTCCATTGTCACCCTCATTTCCCCCATCATTAGTTGCTGCCTCACTATCATTAGCATCATTATTTGCTGGTCCCTTGTCGTGGGCATGTTCCTCTGTGAAATCCATGTCCTCGACACTGTCATCTATGTCGGACTCAGCTGGATCTTCTTCAAAAATTTCATCAAGGTCCTGCTCAGCTGCGCTCTTTTCTTTTCTAGGCCTCAAGGTTTTGCCACCTCCAGCACTGGAGCTAGAGACAGCTTGAGTCATACTGCTCCCCTCCTGAGTCACAAAAGATGGAGACAACTGTATAAGATCTCATGAAATGATTTGATCAAAAGAAGCAGCACACTTTCATGATTTAGAGCAGCTCTATGCAGGAGAGGTTAAACTGGCCCTGGAGTTCAGTTAAACTGCCCTTGGCAGAGCTGAGCCAAATGCTCTAGGTGCCAAGTGGAGGGGGAGATGAATCCTAGATTTTGAGTTTTAAATCACTGTTGAGGCTAGGATATCACACGATATTTCAGGGAATATAGAACCAATCCAACATTTTCAACTTTATTCCATTTGGTTCCAGATAAATCATGACAGGACCTAGATGAAGCAGATATATGTGAAAACATCCTAGAGACATAAGAATTGATCTCATTGTTCAGGGTCATGATTTTGGCCTTGGTAGGGCAGACCCAATTAACCGCCCACAGTCAATTTCCCAAACTTCAATCCGAGCAATGCAACCAATAGAAGTGATTCATCTCCTAGGATGTGCTTCTGTAGGATGTTCTAAGACGATTGACCAGAGGGAATCCAAATCTATGGGCTGAACAAGTATATCGATGAAGAACAAGATTTGAATACCTTTGGGGAGGGGAAACCAAGATTAGAACTTCAAAACAGCTTGGCAACTGGTTAAACCGCCTGAGCACGACCAGAATCTTCAAAGAAACCGAGATTCTCCCAGTGGAATCCTCAAATCTTCATGGGAGGGAAGGAGCTTGGTGGTGGAGTCGAACTGGAGGTGAGAGGGGGTGTCCAAGGTGAATGTGGATGAAGGGGTAAGTTTGGATAAGGCTAGGGACTTTATACTCACGGGAGGGGTAAAAGGTAACTCTTAGACAAATAGTGGTTAGACCGCCCCTAGGGGCGGTTAAACTTCTATTTTACTGGTAGATAGGGAAAGATCTGAACTTTGATAGATTTTAATCTCCAAACTCGCTTCACTTGTTTGATATGAGATGTTGTATAGATATAATCAAAAATTGCTCATCTGTCTCAGAAGAAAGTGTTTTTCCAAATACTTATTTCTTTTGCTTCTCTTAAGAAATATGGATGGGTAGATATCGATCTTTATGGACTTGAGACATTTCACTACTAGTGACCAGCCATCAATAAAACAGTTTGAACAATAGTCACAGTAGATCAATTTGGTCAAAGACCAAAAACCAAATGATTTTCAAAAGCACACTTCCTATAATGCTAGTAGATGATTTTCGAAAATCTATCCTATATCACAACAATTATATGGCGGTCCAAGATAAAAGTCATGTCAGTATATTTAGTTCATAATTTGCTTAAGAACATGCTTTTGACCTAAGTCAACATTTTAGTAACATATCAACTAAATATCCGAGCGGCAAACCGAGAAAGATTAAATTGGAATACACACATACAAAAGCTCACGCTAGCATGTATAGGTGTCCTAAATGATCAAAATTGAAACATGAGTTCATAGGCACATACCTTGGCCATTTAGGTCATCCAACTTGGTGCAATTCAAATTTAGCTCCTAGCTTCCTCTCAAGGAAAATATTTCCTTGCTAAGGTCACATAAAGAGAAAAAACATTAATTTGCACAAGTACTAGTTTTTCTTTAGCGACCCTTTTATTTGGAAGGCATGTGTTGACGTTTCTTAACGTTCATAGAGAAATCTGCAAGCGCACAGATATCATCGTAGCTCTCCCCAAAGAGTATTCCAAGGGTATCGAATCCAAGGAAGGTGGGTCAGTCAAGAGATTCTACTATGCTTATGAATTATATCTTGATATGATAAATCAAAGCTCAACAGGGGTAAAGATAATAGTAGGCTAGTGTGACACACAAGAGAATAACACTCAAGATAGTATAGTCTAAGGCTAGGGAGAAGGACTAAGAGTTAGCTCTAAGTTCTAATGTACTTCCTATATACTGCACAGATCATGTTAGAGAGGAAAACATACACATGATACAGTCTAAGCCTATGCACCAAGGGCTACCCGGGGAGAGTTAAGGAGAGAGTGAGGGGTGTTTAGGAGGAGTTCCAAGTGTTGGCACTCTCCTCCTAGCTTGTACCTCTATGGATGTTTGTGATCTTCTAATTAGAGTAAAGTGAGTATTTGCATTTATTTTAATTAGACTAAATTCGCATTCATGATTTCTTCTCTAGAGTTATCTTTGTTGCCTGAGTAATCTCACCCCATTGCTATGATCATGTGCTTGGCTTATATGCTCATATGCTAGTCATATACCCTTGCGCCCATGGTGAAGGCTTGAGTGCCCTCTTGTATGCTAAAGATTTACTCTAGTGGTTATTAGTTCTTGAAAGAGTGTGAGTCTAGTACTGTGTGAGTTTGATCTCCTGCTTGTGGGTTCATCACTTCATACTTAGTACGAAGTGTTGTGGTGCAGCCGTGCATGCACAGACCGGTCAAACCACAGTAGTAATCAGCAAAGTAGGCGTGGTGCCTAGTTACGGGTTACACTTCAATTGCGCATCTTAACCCACGGTTTGGCCAGGGTAGGCCGCGGGTGGTGATAGCCTCGTTGGACCCTTTGGAATTTCCCACGTTCGGTTAAGTCATAGAGTGATTTTGTATGCCGGAACTCTCTATGGATGCAGGGAGGAGACGGTTCCCGAAGCAAGTGTGAGCTCAGAGATCGACCTCACTCACGTTAGAACTCTAACTATAGGAATCCTCTCTACCCTCTGCCACTCGTTGTGGTGCCTCAATTAGTGGTGTGTCATTAGGTCGTTAGCATTAGATATAGTACACATGTTCCTTGAATTTGATACCCTTGGAATACTCTTAGGGGAGAGCTAAGACGATATCTGTGCGCTTGCAGATTTTTCTGTGAATGTTAAGAAACGTCAACAAGCTTTCTAGCGCCATTGCCGGGGAACGATTGTTGTTTCTATCTAAGTGCCTAGTCACCCTCGTATCTTTCATCTTTTCTTTCCTTCTACCTTACCCCAACTACCAATGGAGAAGCCTTCCTATAAGGGCCTCTCTACCCCCATGGTTACGGAGCAACTTTCTCTACAAAACCTTTCCGATCGTAGGGGTGAACTCTTAGAGCCACCACCTTCTGAACACCCAATTCTCTCACTTGGCTATGAGTTCAGTCCTGATCTTCTCGCCTTGGTTCAGAAGTTACTTTTCTCTGGGTTAAACAGTGAGAACCCATATCACTATCTGTGGGATTTCAAGTCGTTATGCTCATGCTACGCTATCGCGGGCATGCATCATAACACCATTAGGTGGAAATTGTTTCCATTCTCTCTTGAGGGGAATGCGAAGCAGTGGTACACCCATAGTGTACGGTGTTCTGATGGGAGCTGGGAGAAGTTGAGAGACAAGTTGAGAGCCTTATACATTGATTGTATGGAAAAAAGACCAGATTGTGTCGCATTCCACCTAAAAGAATCATTTGTATTGTTTAACTAGACATGCATAATTCTAGCAACCAGGTTATGCCACAAAGTGAGGTTTTCACCAGAGATTGTCCTTCTAAAGGAAATGTGTAGTGGAATCCTATTAAAGACAAAAGCCACAGTGACATTCTTCCTCCATACAATATTATATAGGCTTGAATATTGAAACTTTAAAGGTTGTGTCCCAATACCTGATTTGTTCACCATTATTGAGATGAAGAGAGCCAACATTTAAAAATGTTTCTTTAACCTTCATCAAACCTGACCAAAATTGGGAATCATTTGGTTTATGTTGTATCTGAGTTAAAGTCTGATGTCTCAAATATTTCTTCCTTAGTAGTTGTTGTCGTAAACCATCTTCATTAAACAGTTTATAAAGCCACTTACTTAGAAGACATTGGTTATGGACCTCTAAGTTCATAACCCCTAGACCCCCCATATCTTTAGGCTGACAAATAATGCTCTATTTTGTGAGTCTATACTTTTTGTTATGTTCATCCCCGTGCCAAAAAAACTTGGACCTACAGTAATTCAATTTCTCAAGAACACCTTTAGGAACTTCAAAGAAAGACAACATAAACATAGCCAAGCTAGTCATCACAGAATTAATCAACACCAGACGTCCTCCCACTGACATGAGTTTTCCTTTCCAACTACTCAGTTTCTTTTCAAATTTTTCCTCGATCACCCGCCAATCTTTATTTCCTAATTTTTTTTGAACCGACCAGCAGGGGAGCCCCCAACCTTTTTCTATTATATATATATAAAGTATATGTACAGGTTAGGCTGGAAGCTGAAAAAATAAGAACAAAAGAAACTATAAGTGACTACTTATCCAAGATTTGAGTTTATCAGAAATACTTGGTTTAGCTCTAAGCATGACCAAGTTCAACTCCTCCACAAAAACCCTCTTTCAACGAGAGAAAGTTGTTGTACCCCCATCAAAGATAATACCATTCCTATGTTTCCAGATTGCCCAAGCAGATAAGATAACAATTTCTCAAAAAATGCTCAAACCAAAAGCATGCCGAGCCTGCGTGATCATTTCCAGTGCTGGTAAAGAGGTAGTCCACTAAATACTGAGATAAGTCTAACAAGCATCACTAAAAGGGCAAACAAAGAATAGGTGAATCGGAGATTCCTCTACCTGCTGAACACAGACAGCACAATCATAACTATCCAAGTGCATGTGCTTTATTCACAAGAGGTTTCTAGTATTCAACCTATCTCTGAGCAAGAGCCAAAAGAAGAACTTATGCTTATTTTGCACAGTTGATTTCCACATCCACTTGAATAAGGGAGAAGTTAGCATGGATCCAGAGAGTTGTTTGTAAGCATTCTTACTAGTGAAAATGGTCGAGCCCCAAATATAAAACCATTGATCAGAGGCCTGGCTGTCTCGGTTTAGAGAGGCCAACAAATTTTGGGCTCAATTAGCTGACCAGCTGCAATTGAGGAGAGAGGCAGCTAAAAATTCTCACTATTAGACTTAGTGAGGAATCTATAGATAGTCTTTCTTATGCTTAGCAAAGCTAAAGAGCTAAGGGAATCTCCAATGCAGCATCCCTAAGTTCCATAGGTCCTTCTAGAAGATCACAGATTTTCCATTTTGAACATTGCAACTTGCCAAAGCTGTTATATCCCTCCACCAGAATGATCCCACCCCTTTTCGAGCATGAGGTGGGGAACCCCTCTTGTATAAACACTTCCCAGTCAACAGAACCCAAGGGAGATCTACACTATTGTAGAACTTATGGAGGAATTTTAGCAATAAAGTAGAGTTTTGGGTTTTGAGATTGATGATGCCTAGGCCACCCTCCTCCTTTGGTAGACAGGCAGTTTTCTGAGCCACTAAGCACCCACCTTTTTTGGTCAAATCACCACCATTCAATAGGCATTGTTTCCTATATCGATCCAGCTGATGCAAAATTTTAGCTGGGAATTTCATGGTACAGAGATAAAAAGTTAGCATAGAGGAGTAAACTGAATTTACTAAAACCAGTCTCCCAGCATAAGAGAGAAGTTGTGTGATACCCATAAGGTGTCTCTCCATCTTGTTCAGGATAGGCAAGAAAACTTCAACTGAGGGCCTTGTAGTTCCCAGGGGAAGACCAAGGTAAGTGAATGGCATTTGGCCAATTTGACATCCTAGAGCTTGAGCAACATCAGCCATTTTATCATCAGCCACATTTATTGGAACAATGAAAAACTTTGAGAAATTAACTAGCAAGGTATCTAAAAGGATATGAACCTAACTAGCAACCAAATAAATGGGAATATTGCTGCTCTTGTAATCTCGCCTCCCCAAAACAAAAGACCTCATGCTTATGGAAACTAATCTTAAGACCTGATATTTATTCGAAAGCAAACTATAATAGTTTCATATTAGTTGCTTTTTCCAAATCATGATGCATGAAAATAATGTATCATCAGCGTACTGTAAGACTGATAACCTCCCATCAACCAAGTGTGGCACTAGTCCTAAACCTGACCATCATCTTTCGCTCTGTTAATCAAAATTGCTAGCATAATCGCCACAATATTGAAAAGAAGCAGAGATAGCGGGTCTCCTTGACGGAGGCCTTTTGCTGTTTGGAAATTCTGCCCTATTTGATCATTAGTTTTAATCCCTACATGACCCCCCTACATGAACAAATTTATCCAAGCGCAGCATGTGTCAGAAAATACTTTCATTTGCAGTGTTTGTTGTATAAAACACCATTTTATTTTATCATAAGACTCCTCGAAGTAAATTTTAAAGATGACACCGCTTTTCTTCTTCCTATCTAACTCATGTATCATCTCATGGAGGATTATCACCCCCTCCATTATGTTTCAACCAGGTATAAACGCAGCCTGAGTTGGGCTAATGACCTTTTGAGCAACAGAACAGACTTTGTTAGTAGCCCCCTTTGTGAAAATCTTAAAACTCACGTTAAGCAAATAGATCGATCTATATTGCTTAATAGTAATGGCCTCTCTATATTGTGGTAGGAGAATTATGGTTTCAAAATTCAAGTTGTATAACGGTAAGGAACCATCATGAAAGGATACAAATAAATTCATTAGATCACCTTTAATAACATCCCAAAAGGCCTGATAGAATTCAGCAGGGAAACCATCAATTCTGCCACTCTCACCTCTTCCTCCGTGAATTGGGGATATCATCTCTTCTATTGGCGTCCAGTTTGATCGAGCTCAGTTTCGGAGAGCCAAAGAGGTTTCTATAATATCTTATAATACATTTTTGGAATAATTCCTTATTTGCCACCGCTTAAACTCCTAGTCCCTCATATGCCACTGTCAGTGACTGTGGTGGGTCCCATGTGTCATAGACACATCGATGGCATATGAGGGATTACAAGTTTTTTAGGTGGCAAATAAGGAAATTGCCCTATATTTTTTTTATCATTATCCTCAACTATTGTTCTATCTTCATCCTTTAATTGGAAAAATTCTAGTTTTTCTGAATTTCCCATTTGCAATTAGCTGAAAGTATTTTGTATTTGAACCTCCCTCTAGGAGTTCCTTAACTTTTGCTCTCTGGTACCACTTGATTTCCTCCTCTGTTAGCATCTCAACTACTCTATTACAGAAATATTGTTTGAATCAATTTCATGAGGAGTTAGTGGAGTAGTTTTTTGCTTTTTTGTCTAGTACATTCAGTTTATTAAAAATTTCTTTTTTCTCTTTTTTATTAACCCCACTTGTCTGTTTGGCCCACCCCGCAAGTGTTGTTGAAGGCGCCTTTTGCCTACCAACACTCCATAGGGGAGGACCCTATATTTTCATTTTCCTATATCTTCTGTATCATATCAGTAAAACCATCACGTAGCAGCCAACGAAGTTCAAACTTAAAAGGCAGTATAGTTACTATTGCAAATGGTAATATTTTACGGGGCTAGGAACTTGAACAGGTGGCGATGCTTTTCCAGACTAGGCAACTAATACCTACGAAGTAGGATGCTACTGTTTTTCCTCCACAAGTTGATCCTATGACTTGTGTGAACTAGCAAAGAGTGTATTTGTTTAGGAAAAAGCCCAAATTACTACCCTCAAGTATAAGAAAAGTCCGGATAATTCCTAAAGTATGTTTTGGTTCAGTTTACATCATAAACTATGGCATTTGGTTCAAATTACCCACTAATACAATTTGGATTTTTTGTTTCTCCATACATAAGTGAAATCTTGAGTTCAAATTTTACAGGGTGGTAGTGGACATCACAACGTATGTCAGAAAAAATATACTTTAGATTTTTTGTCATTATTTTCACATAATTATTATTAAATATCGTCATTATTTTTCACATAATTCCGTATCTCAATGATTAATTATTATTAAATATCCTACCATATGAAAATGACTATAAAAAAATATGATGCATTTTTATAACATGTGTTATGATGTCTATTATCATCTCATAAATTTTGAACTCAAAATTCCACTTGTACATGTAGAAACAAAAAAAATGCATTAAAGGTAAATTGAACCAAAACATACTTTTTGGGGTTATCCGGACTTTGCTTATACATGATGGATTGAGGGCAGTAATTTGAACTTTTTCCATTTATTTATTCATCTAAGTTATATAGTCTTCCATAATGTTATATGGGATCCAATCTGCTACTCACTCCGTTCCAAAAAACAAGTCGTTTCGTGATTCAAATTTTGTCCAAAAAAACAAGTCGTTTTACCCGATTTGGCAGGTCTGCATGTGCATGCAGGCATGCAACCGTCAGTTAGCACCAAATCTGGTTAAAAGATAGGAGCAAACAAGGTCATTTTACATATTTTAGTTAATCTATCCTAAAACGCTTAGATTGACTTGTTTCTTTGGGACGGAGGGAGTACTTCCTTAGGGCTCACGTCAACCTTCTCTAATATAGAAAGAGGATGTATGTAGGGTTAAGAAAGAAATCAGAGGGACACAATGCTGGAGAGGCCGAGAGCACAGTCACAGGTATCGGGGTCAAAGCCGGGATCCGCGTCTGTGAGACGCCAAATCGAATCAAGGGTCGTCGGGGATGACAAGGTTCACCGCGCCATTATTACCATTACGGTTCAAAACGGGATGAGATGCACAAATGAGTCGATCGCTCCAACCCTAAATTGAGCATGCATGAATAACGTTATTGGCATTGGCTCTAAATTGAGCTAATACGAATATATTGTTGCCTGGTCTAAATATAGAGAGCCGACACAAATAGTGTCAAACGTATGAATTTGAAATTTCAAAAATTCGTAATCTTATGAGCTCGGATGGAGACAAAACTTTATGTAAAAATTGTACGCTTTGACTAGATTTTAAAACTTTATAGTTGTAAGTTTTTTTAATCTGTACTCTTTCCTTCTCTGATGGACATGGCCAGGTTTCATGGCCACTCCTGAACTTGGTGGCAAGAGTACGTGATCTTCCGCCGCATCAACAAGCTCTCGCAAAGTGACAACTTCAATGTAATTCTTGAGGCTGAGCATATCTGCGTAGATTTTTTTAGTTAATTTCATATATTAGTTTAAATTTAATGTTATATCCTCTCTTGAACGATGAATATCGTGCTCTTGAACAATGAATTTTTAAATTTTTAAATCGTTCACATTTAGAAGATATTCTAACCAGCGAAAAGAGTGCTTTTGGAATCTAAGAATTTGGTGTAGCTTATCAAAAGAGTGATTTAGGAATCAATGAGTGGACGGCTGGCGATGGCCAGCAGCGGGTGAAGGCACGGACCAGCGAAGAGTCACGGGGACGGAAGAGAAGGAGGGTGCCTCTCCTCTAGCTCTCCTAGACCTAATGGTGACAGTAATGCTCGGGATGGCGACGCTGTTGAGGTGGGCTGGCACGGAGACAGTACACTGCGGCTTGTTGGGGCCGCTTTTTTCAGAACATGCATAGCACGTTTAATTTTTTCAGAACATGAGTAGCACGTTTTTCATTAAACGGAAGAGAAGTACAACGAAGCAACTTTAGAGAGAGACCCCAAAGTGAGGAGTTACAACGCAAACAAACAAAAAAATAAGACAAAACACCTAAAACAAAATCGAGCCCGACCTATAACGACCGATGCCTGAAGGAGAGACGGGCACCAAGAACGTATGCACATAACCGATTGACTAACAACACCAATTGATGGGATGACAGCGAACAATCCATGGCGACGACGAGATGAGGAACATCCACATAGGCACTGAAGCTATGACCTTGATCCCGCAATAATAAGACCATCGATGCCTGTGGGAAGAAGGGCACCACGAACGCACGTACATCACCGTTGACTAACACCCTGAATTCAACTGAGGGAGCGCGAGAGGGTGATGCAAGACAATGCCTTCAAGAAGGGAGCGATGCTGAAGCCACCATCGTCCGTATGTTTAGGGAGCAGTCCAAGTCTTCACCTAGCGAAACCAAAAGGGTTTGGAGGCAACAACAATATCTCCAGTGGGGTAACTACATCCAACAGATCACGCAGCTGTTGTCGGCACCGGCAAACATCGGCCACAGCTTTTCCCGACGGCCTCCAAAGCCAACTCCACACCAGAGATCGCCAAGGCAAGTATGAGAACCAAACGATGGGAAGCCAATGAGCTATCCATGGCCACGACGATGAGGACATATACAAGCATTGGAAGCGACGACCTTGACAACGGAGTCACCAGCGATATCGGCCGACGACATCGGTGATAGCAGCAACTGCAAAAATTCAGCGTGACCATTAAGACAACCTCCATCAGCGAAGACATCTAGAGGGGTTCACGCTGCCGAACCCACCGTGGCTTGACCGGCTAGCCAGATCGCCAGGTGCCCAAGGGCGGCCATGGTTACGGCCTGAGGGGCACCAAGCCGGCCCAAAGGGGCCACCGCCCGCATAGGTGGAGACGACCATGGGAGGCGTGAGGGGAGCGACCGATGGACCCATGGCTTGCTCCCCCGGCAATGGCATGGAGGTAAAATGGGAGGGGAGCCACCTCCGTAGGGAGGTCCCGGGGGCGCAGAGCCCCGACGACACGAGGCTTGGGCGGCGGCGGCGACCAGCAAAGCAGGGGGAGCCGCCACCACCCCACTGACGCGACGAAAGCGCCCCGAATCTGGTTGCGATGGCCGGTGGCCCAGCACATATTCGGAGGCGGGGCCAAGGCCTAGCCGGCGTACCCTTAGAGGGGGAGGGCCACCGCCCTAGAGGACAGCGATACACGCCGAGGAGGGGGCGGCTGAGGGCACGACGGGATGCTCCAGCGTGACGGAGGGGATACATCCGCGCCCTCAAAGGGCGGATCTGCACTCGTGTGGGCCGGATCTGGTGGTGACTGTAACGCCCTCAAAATTAAGTAGGGTTAATTTAGGATTAATCACTAGGTTTATTAGAATAATTATAGAATTAAATGAATACATGTGAATAATAAACCATAAATAAATATGGGAAAATAAAAGGGATGCTCTTAACTCGAGTGCCCGACTAGGACAAAAATTAGATCTCTAAAACCTTGGGTTAAAACTAGAAAAGATTTGGATTAAGTTTGAATTCAAATTCCCTCAAAATCCCTTTCAAAAACCCTTTTAAACAAATACAAAACCGATTAAAGATTAGATGGGCCGAAGCCTCGTTTTCAGCCCAGCAACTCATGGTCAAGTCCGGCTTCCCTCCCCCGACTTCTGGCCTCGTCCGCCCTATCCCTTTCCTTCCCATCGGCCCAACTCCCCTGCAGCCCAGTCTGCTTCCCCTTCGCTCGGTCCGCTGGCGCCCCGCGGCCCAGCTCGTCACCACGGCCAGCTCGCGCCCCCGGCCCACGTGGCCCGCCTCCCTTTTTTCCCTTCTTCCTCCTCTCGACGTGCGCGCCGCCGCCGCCGCCGCTGCTCTTGGCCATCGCCGGTCGAGCTTCACCGCATGCTGGCGCTGCCCAACGCCCAACCGCCCGCACAAGCGCCAGTCACGCCTTGCGACCGAGCGCCACGCCCTCCCCCCCCCCCTCCCCCTCCTTTCCCAGGTGCAGACCCCCTTGGCCCCGAGCGCCATTAATGGCACCAGAGGTGCCCATACTGCCACTCCCTGCGATGCCCTACGGCACCGTAGGCCTTGCCCCCTACAGGCTCACCACCGCCGCCCGATGCGCACCCCATGGCCGAGATGAAGCCCCAAAGCTTGGGCCTGCCGTGTGTCCTCACCGCCGGCCGCCACGGCGAGCTTGGTGCGGCGCCGACCACCCGAGCAGGAGCTCCGCCGGCCTCATCCTTCGCCGCAACGTGGCGTGCTCCCCGGCGCTCTCCCCGCCTATAAATAGAAGAGCGCCCCTCCCTCGACACCAACGAGGACCAAGCCGAGCTTGGGCTCTCTCTCTCTCCCCCGCACCCGGCCATGCCGTTCCGCTCCCCTTCTCTCTCCTTGCTAGCCACCAACGAACCCGCCGCAATCCCCTCTTTCTCCCTGTGCAAACTGCAGGGCCGCCGGTGAGCCATAGCGCCGTTCCGACGCTTCTCCGGTGAGCCCACGGCGGCGCAAATGGGGGGCGCGACGGCGCCGCCCCCGCTCCAGTGGACGAGGCGGTACGCCGTCCGTCGCCGTCCGCCCCTCCGTCATGCTCCCTCTGAGCATAACCCGACAGGCGGGCCCGGGCCGTGACGCCGTCCCCCCCCCTTCCGTCTGCTCCCTTCGCCTCGCGCTCAGTGCACGCAGTCCACATGGACCCAAGGCTCCGCAAGCGCTCCAGCCCACGGCCGGTTCACGGCGCGGCGGTCGCCCCGGCTGGGTGGACACGGTCCACGGGACCGGCGGCCCGGCGGCCGCGGTCTACCGCGCCCACGCCCCCGGCGCATGAAACAGTGCCGCTGGCGGGCCCCACCCTGCTGCGTCAGCCCCTAACTAATTGCTAGGTACACCCCGGTAAGTGTACACGCAAGTGTATTTAGAGCCCTTCCTCACTTCTAAAAATTTCCCAAAAATATCCAAAAATACTAGGGATATTCCTAAGCCTATTAGTGCCATCCAATCCCTTTTAGCCTATCATTAGAGCCCAAACCCAATTAAGGTAGTTTCTAGTCAATAGGAAGCCTTCCTCGGTGTACCCAGAAAATTCCCCTTTCTCTGTCTTAGCCCGATCCCCAGGTAGTTCCCATAAATATTAGGGATTATCCTAAGCATTTTCATATGCTTAGTTCTCTAATATTTATATCCTAAGCTTAGCCATGCATGTAAACCACCCGAGACCCCGCCGTTACGCCACCCGTGTAAGCCCTAACCTCGTCTAAATCCCCGCCGTCCAACCGACCGTCCATAAACCCCTAGGTTTCAATGAAACCCTAGCCATCATGCTACCCAAAATAGTGTAAGGACTTTCTAGAAATCCATATCCGGGAATTATTCTTTAGAAATCTATATAATTCCCGAAATACTGATAATCACCATTCCAGCCATCTTTCAGGGGATCATTTAATAATTCTCTTCCAAATTCCCATCCTTTAGTCCATTGGTTATTCTATATAATTAATGGATTATTAATCCAACCCCAGCCGTTAGAAGAATCCTTTGAATCCCCGCCTTGTTTCTATTCCTTTTCCTTTTACGATTTGATTGATGTATTGTTATCCTGATTGTTATTTTATGTGTTTTTATCGATAGCATGACCGGGCCCCGACGAGACGCCGAGGCTCCAGAAGGCCCGAAGCCCAGCCCGGTCAACATACGATGCACGCCTGCGTAAGGAACGACTAAGGATCGACAATGAAGGCAAGTCTCACCAATAATATCACCCTAATCATTAAAGTTTATCATTCCTGCAGCTTAAGCTATGAGGAGGCATCACGTGGGTGAATGTCTGGCCCCGCTGTAGTTATAGGATGCTGATTGGGAGTGGAAGGAAGATCCCAAGGAGGGGATTCTGTCCTAAGAGCCACTCTGATCCCAGCTAAGGACCGGTTCATGAGAGAGTCTTTCCAATCCCCCGTACAACCACGCATGCCAAAAAGGTATGGCCTTCGGGAATACCTATTTATGTGAGGCCTTGACTCACACCCCACTAGTCAGCACTAGTAACCTGTCCCAAGGGGCCACGGCGGGCAACGGGTATGCTGGAGACAGCCCCAGACAGAGGGATGCAACTGGTCGGCACGGATCGCATGTGACAGGGCTGGTAGGGCCCAACGGCGATGCAGAGGCATGCACTTTATATATGGTGCACTTATTCCCCGGGAAGGTCCTTTTGTAGACAGATATGCGATCCCTGTTTAGGCCCCAGCAGCAACCGTGGACAGAGCTAGTGATTGGCTGTCTAGAGATAGACGCCAGTGGACACGAGTCTCGTAGGTCGACGCCTGCCTTTCGCAGAGGTGGGAACAGACCGAATGCGTGGTAGATAAGTACAATCTCTGCAGAGTTAAAATCTATCTGGATAGCCGCAGCTCTCGGCATATAGCCGATTTGGTCAAAGCCCCCACTGATTAGATTTACTTTATTGCACGGGAAACCCGGACGGCAGGAGCGCCGATGACTGGGTTCTGGGCTTGATACCGGGACTGGCAGGGAGGAAATGCCCCTCCACGCCCAACCTTTACATTTATTTAATTTACATTATATTACTGAATTTGTGAGATTTGCTGGGTATTCAGCTTTGAATACTCACTCTTGCTTTCATTGTCACACAGGTTTAGATCTCCAGGGCGACGAGGTGCTGCAACTCACTCCACTGGAGAAACGAGAGCCCGCCGCTCTCCGCTAATTTAAAACGGTGAATAAACATTTAATTTATACGTTATTTACTGCTCCTGATACTAATCTGTGATAAGATCTGTATCAGCGGCCGATCCAGGACCTGATACAGGTAATCAAGGGACGTCCCGGTAAGGGGTCCCCACAGTGACGAACCGACATCGAGCTACTGTGACAACACATGGCTTAATAGGATTAATAGAATATTCATATCAACAAGTTGCAACTTCTTTTCTGCAAGGTCATCTCGAAAGAACTTTGGGGTTAAGCGTGCTTGGCTCGTAGCAATTTCGGGATGAGTGACCGACTGAGAAGTCCTTCCTGGGTGTGCACGGGTGAGGACAAAGTGCGCAGAAAAGACGTGTACTGGTCTGTGAGGCAGGACATTACAATTGGTATCAGAGCTGACTCTCACAATTTCACGGGCGGGTTGGGCCGTAGTTGCATAGGCATGGTGCGCATGGCTGGTGTGGGCCCAGAGCGAACACACAACATGACACATGCGCTGGCACTGGACACACGGACGTGGCCACGTTCCTGGCTTGGGGTTGACCGACGAGGACGTCAGTGTCCTAAGAGGGTGAGATTGTGACAACTCAGAGTTTAATAGGATTAATAGAATACTCATATCAACAAGTTGAAACTTTTTTTTAGAAGCTCATCTCGAAAGAAAATTAGGGTTAACCGTGCTTGGCTCGGAGCAATTTCGAGAAAAGTGACCGACAGGAACGTCCTCTCCGGAGACACACGAGGTCAAAATGCAAAGAAAAGACGTGTGTTGGTCAGTTAGAGATTTCTGGAGATCCTAGAGAGCTGTCAAGTGTAAACGGGCCCGACCACGGGGAGGCGGGACGTTATAGCTGCTCCGGTGACCGGGGGCGACGGCGGCCACAACCTAGGCTTAGGGTTGGACGACGAGGAGTGGCAGAGCAAAGAGGAGTGGAATCACCGCGCCACGTCTCACCACCGCGCGGTCTTCCGGTGGCCGGCTTTGGCAGCGGCGTGGTCCTAGAGGTGTGGGAAGGGGGCTCGGAGTTAGTGGCGGCGGGCTTCCGCCCGTGTCGCCTTGGAAGGGACGACGATGCGGATGTGGTAGATCCTGCAGGAAATCCGCCCCCGATTACGTCAGCATGATGACGCACTTGATGACTTCAACTACTATACTCTATATCACAGAATCTTCGTGAACCAGTAGCGATATTGCTGCAGAGCATGGTTAAGCGTTCTACCATCCGCAGTTGCATATGGACATATGTCCGGTCTGAGGTCGTGATTTCAACATATACTCCCAATAACATCAACACAGAAGCGCAGGTTCACGCACGTTTAGATAAAAATACGCAGAGTTCGTAATGTTGTGAGGGCTAGCGACCATGCCCCAGCGCCCGCAGCAGCTCGCCAGCGCATGCCTCGGGACCACGCTGAATCTGGATAGGCATTTGAAGGCTCGCCCCTTCCTTTTTCCGTCATTTACTGCGCACAAGAAACACGCAAAATTTGTGAGTTATGTTTTCATTGTGCTAAAAAACTAAAAAAAACTAGACTCAATGTGGTGAAAAGCCTCACATTTTTTCACTAACTAGGTAATAGCCCATGCGTTGCAACGTGCAAAAAAAAGTTTCCAACACAATGCAACAAAAAAAAGTTTTGTTGTGTTGTGATTCACGAACATGATAAGATTTGCAGTTTGTGGAGTCAACTTTGTTGCCACGGCCTTACCGGCGTGAGAGGGGCAGCCGGCCGAGAAGGAAGCAGGTCTAATTTTGAAATTATTTGTAAACGGTTTAATTTTATTTTAACTAACATAGATTATGCTCTTTAACACATCAAATGTGGTAGTTTTTATAACATAATGTTTGTTAAGCTTTTATGAAATTCTCAGTATTTTTTATTTTTTCGCCAGCTTTTTCTTAAACCCATTTAGAGGGATTAAAGCTAAATTTTAACTTGCTAAATTTTAATAGCTAAAAATTAGTGTAACGATACAAAAATAACTTAAAAACAACTAATATAATTGGAGGTACGCAATTGCTCCCCCGTCACGCCACCTCACTTGACCCTTCTCCATCTGTAGCAGCAGCTCGTGTCCTCTCGCTCAGGACACAAACAAGGCTTTGCTACGGTACATCTAAACGACCGTGAGCCGTCCATTTATATAGATCTAGGCGGTTCGGATGAAATATTCCTTCCTAAGAAGTAATATATGTGTGTGTGTTTTATTTTAAAAAACATGAAATTTTTTTTAGATCTAACTTCCTGCATGCAATGAGGACGGAGCCTGACGAAGTCACAGGGAGAGGCCGATAGGTACGGCACTTTGGTTTTTTCGTTTTCTTTTTTCAAGGTAAAATAAACGTGATAGGGTCTGAGAGAAAAAAATGTAACGTGACAGGTTTTGAAAATGGTGTGACATGGATGTCATGGATGTCTATTTTTTTATAACGAGAACGTGAAATAATGATGTCACGAGAAAAAATTAAGTAAGTTGTAACATTGTTTTCTCCTAATGTGAGAGTTGTAACATTGTTTTACCTAACAAAATGGCATGGGTGAACTATAATAACTTTTTTCTAACGTGACGTGACATGGATGAGTTGTAACATTTTTTCCTAACATGACATGGGTGAGTTGTAACATTATTTCGCTAACGTGACATTCGTATTATTTTTTTCTAGCATTACATGTTATTTTTCAAATTCTGACATGATGACACATGATAGATCCAATATCTATTTGGAAATAAGACACATCATATGATCATATTTTGATTGCGTGCGTGCTAACTGTAACTGGTAATGGGAACTGTTGCGTCACACCTCCGAATGATAACGGAAGACCTGAAGATCTGAGATTGCCGGCCATTTTTATTATTATAAGTATTTAATTGTTTCTTTTTTATTTTAAAAATCAATTCGAACGCTTACTCTTAGGAAGTAACCGGGTGTACTACGCCCCCACAACAATCCACTCTTCCATTAAAAAGCAAGCAAACAAATCATTTTTTCTCCCTAACTAATTCTCTCTCTACCAAATCAGAGCAGCGGCTCTTACCTGTTGGATATATGCCTAGAGCCAATTGGATTGGATCCACTAATGGGCCTACAAAGTGGAAGCCCATTAGCGTGGTCCATTAGCACTAGAGGGACTACACCAAGTATTAGTCCCACATTGCTAATGGACGAAGGGGTGGGAGGTTTTCCTCCCTATATATACGAGGGAGGGGCAAAGGGGAGATGAGCAAGCCAGTTGTGCCGCCCCTCCTATAGCCGCTGCTACAGTACCCGCGGTACTGTTCACGCGTGAACAGTTCACGCGGTGAACAGTAACCGCCCTCCCACGCTGCCGTTCTCCTGCCGCGCGCCTCGGTGCTGGCACACCGACGCTCGGCGTTCCAATCTCCGTACGTGTGGATACCTCGGAGGTGCTACATCTGGAGCACTAGGACGAACCGCAAGTCGCAGGACCAGACGGACGTTCGCAACTTCACGGCACTGCTACCTCGACGCGCTTCTCTACACCGAGACGGTTCCGCTGCATCTGCGCGTCTAGTGGTAACGATCTGAGATCTATAACTGCAGTTGTTCCTGGTTTCGGGGTACACGGTTTTGTATTGTGCTAGCGTAGCCTCTCCGAATCCCTTCAGTGGTATCAGAGCCGTAGCTGCTTCGTTATAGATTCGATCGTGGGCATATGGAGACATGCGTGGTTGTAGATGAGTCTCTGATCGGTTCGTGATCTTTGCTGTGATGGTTGTGTAACGAATTGCTCCTATCGGTCGGTTTTTCCGCCATCGGAGCTAAGTGATACTCGTAAACCCATGCATGGTGAGATGTAGATCAATTGGATTGGTCGAATCGAACTTAGGTCAATGGCCAGGCGCATGGGATGCGTGACGGTGAAGATTGGATCTGAAACCGGGCCGGAGAAAGATGCGAAAACAAGATGTTCGGTAAAACAGTCATAACTTTCGCATACGATCTCGGATGGAGACGATTTTTATATGAAAATTCATCTACAGAAAAAGTTACGTCCGTTTTAGACTGCCTTGGCAGTTTCGCCGAAATCAGATTTGCGAAATTCGGCCGGGAAGATGGAGTTTTCTGCGTTTTAAGTTTAGACGTCGGAATCGCCTAACTTGTTTTTGCAGAAATTCATGTGATCGGTATGGCCCTTATGTGTATGTGATGCATGTATGTAATTGAATCATGACCTGCGTGTCATGAGTGCGGCAATACGGCTGGAGCCATATGTATTGTCAAGTTATTGTAATGGTCTGCGTGCCAACCTGTGATGATCTAAGCGCGATTATGTAATTTATTTACTTGCATGCGTTAGATGTTAGTTCTTGGAGGACTCATCACTGTAGGATGGCATGCATGGATCATGGAGATGGAGATCAACATGATGGATCATGAAGATGGAGATCAACATGATGGACAACACAATGGAGATGGAGATCTACCTGTGATAATGGGCCATACCTGTGTCATTATTGTGTGAATGCCGTCCTATAACGTTCTGCTTTTATTTACATGCGACGAATGACGTTTTTTTAGCATGCGACGATAAAAGTAGAACGATCCCTCAGTAATATTTAAGTTTACGTGCCCTCCCAAACCTTGCACCATCATGTCTTGTACGATCAGTGGTGGGTCTATAAAATTAAGGGTGCTGCTGATTTTCCTCGACTAGATGGGTTCGTATCGGATACTTACTCGCACGGGGTTTGGTTACCTTGAACAAAGTCATCTTAACGGTTAAGGGCTTTGGGGCACAAGAGTTGGTCGCCGAGACATAGAGATGTCACCCAACAACAGGAGTCATATGAGATATGATTAGCAAAGAGTTGCTTACCGGTCTACCATGTCTTCTAGCGGTGATGCTAAAGCTCACTAGTCGACTTGTTAGTTGTGGATCCTGAATCACTAGTAATCAATCGAGGGATATTGATTTTAGTGGGAGTAGATTCAGTTAAATGGTTAATTTAATTTACTCCGTCATGGATACGTTGTCTTAGTATTTTGCATTATTTTGTTGTAGATCAATGGCTTGTCAACACACCGTTTACTTTACGTTCGATCCTAGAGAAAGAAAAGTTGAATGGAACAAACTATGCGGATTGGATCCGCAACGTGAGAATTGTTCTCAGGGCAGAGAAAAAGGAGGATGTTCTAGACACCCCTTTACCAGACGAGCCTGCTGAAAATGCAACTGCTGCTGTGAGAAACGCCCACCAGAGAGTGTTGGACGTTGATAATCAGATAAGCTGTCTTCTACTTGCTAGTATGGAACCTGAGCTGCAGATGCAGTTTGAGGGATATACTATACACAATATGATTGTGGCTCTCCAGGAAATGTTCCAAACTCAAGCTAGGACCGAAAGGTTCAATGTGTCCAAAGCTTTTGTGGAGACAAAGTTGGCAGAAGGTGCAGCAGTTGGGCCACACGTGATCAAGATGGTTGGTCGCACTCAGAGATTGGAGAAGCTAGGCTTCCCAATAGGTCCAGAGTTGGCCACTGATTTTATTCTAGCGTCACTTCCGCCAAGCTATGGTAGCTTCATCTCGAACTACCATATGCATGGGGCAGAGAAGGGCTTGAATGAGCTGTGTGGCATGCTTAAAACAGCAGAGGCTGACATTAAGAAGAGCAATGGTGGCGGCCATGTGATGGCGATCCAAACAAGCCTAACTTTAAGAAGAAGGGCAATTGGAAGAAGAAGGGCAAGGCCAAAGATGTGATCAACAAGCCAAGCTCGGATCCCAAACCTGGACCAACGCCTGATAAGCCATGCTTTTACTGTAATGAACTGGGTCACTGGAAGAGAAACTGCAAGCAGTACCTAGCTTCGCTAAAGAACAAGGGAAGTAAGAGTACTTCCGGTTCAGGTACGCTTCAGGTTTATGTTACCGATATCTTCCTCGCTGATTCTTATGTTAATTCCTGGGTATTTGATACCGGATCGGTTGCTCATATTTGCAATTCGATGCAGGGAATAATAAGAAGTAGAAGCGTGGAAAGAGGAGAAGTTGATTTTCGCGTGGGCAACAATGCAAGAGTTGCAGCGCTGACCGTCGGGACGATGCAACTTACCTCCCATCAGGATTTATAATGGAACTAAATAATTGTTATTATGTTCCTAGTTTAAGTCGAAACATTGTGTCTCCTTCATGTTTGATGAAGGATGGTTATTCATTTGCGAGTGAAAACAATGGTTGTGTGATCTCTAAGAATGGCATGTTTGTGGCTTTTGCATCCATTGTGAATGGTTTGTTTATTTTAAATCTTGATGGTGCGCCTATCTGTAATGTAAGTGCTAAAAGGCCTCGTCCTAATGATTTAAGTCCGACCTATATGTGGCATTGTCATTTGGGTCATATAAGTGAAAAGTGCATGAAAAGGCTCCATTCAGATGGACTTTTAACTTCATTTGATTTTAAATCATACGAGACATGCGAAGCTTGTTTGCTAGGCAAGATGACCAAGACACCATTCACAGGTTTTCCTGAGAGGGCGCATGACTTATTGGAACTCATACATACGGATGTGTGTGGACCGATGAGCACGACAGCTAGAGGTGGATTCCAATACTTCATTACCTTCACTGATGATTTTAGTAGATATGGCTATGTCTACTTAATGAAACATAAGTCAGAAACCTCTGAAAAGTTCAAAGAATTTCAAAATGAAGTGGAAAATCAACGTGGTAAGAAAATTAAGGCCTTACGATCCGATCGTGGAGGTGAGTATTTGAGCCACGAGTTTAGCAGTCATCTAAAGAGTTGCGGAATTGTTCCACAACTTACGCCGCCTGGAACGCCTCAGAGAAACGGCGTGTCCGAGCGACGTAATCGAACCTTGTTGGACATGGTACGATCAATGATGAGCCAGTCAGACCTACCGTTATCGTTTTGGGGATATGCTCTAGAAACAGCAGCTTTCACACTTAATAGGGTACCGTCTAAATCCGTGGATAAGACACCATATGAGATATGGACTGGCAAGACTCCCAGTTTGTCTTTTCTGAAAATTTGGGGTTGTGAAGTGTATGTCAAGAGACTTCAGTCAGACAAGCTTACACCCAAGTCGGATAAGTGCATATTCGTGGGATATCCAAAGGAAACTATTGGATATTATTTCTACAACCGATCAGAGTGCAAAGTGTTTGTCGCTCGAAACGGTGTTTTCTTGGAGAAAGAGTTTCTCAAAAGCGAGAAAAGTAGACAAAAGGTGTTTCTTGAAGAAATTCAAGATGAGCCCATGAGGCAAGACTCTACGAGTGATGCTAATGTAGCAGAACCCGTGGAGGCACCGGTGGTGAGAAATGAACCACCACAACCACGAAGGTCCGAAAGGCCACGTCGTGCAACTGATAGAATGAATCTCCTAATTACAGGAGAGCGCGACATATTGTTGATGGAAAACGATGAGCCTAGGACATATGCGGAAGCAATGATGGACCCAGATTCCGAGAAATGGCAGAGTGCCATGAGATCCGAGATAGATTCCATGGGACACAATCAAGTTTGGAACTTGGTTGGTCTGCCTGAGGGTGTTAGACCCATCGAGTGCAAATGGATCTTTAAGAAAAAGAGAGATATGGACAGAAATGTTCACGTCTATAAAGCACGGCTTGTTGCAAAAGGTTTTCGACAAGTTCAAGGAGTTGACTACGACGAGACATTTTCTCCAGTAGCGATGCTTAAATCTATTCGGATCATCCTAGCAATAGCTGCGTATTTCGATTATGAGATATGGCAGATGGATGTCAAAACATCTTTCCTAAATGGAAACCTTGATAAGGACGTGTATATGATACAGCCTGAAGGTTTTGTCGATCCGACCAATGCTGGAAAAATATGCAAGCTTCAGAAATCCATTTATGGATTAAAGCAAGCATCTCGGAGTTGGAATATTCGTTTTGATGAGGTAGTCAAAGGGTTTGGTTTTCATCAAAATGTAGAAGAGCCTTGTGTTTACAAGAAAGAAAGTGGGAGCGCTGTTGTATTTCTAATTTTATATGTGGATGACATATTATTGATTGGGAATGACATTCCTATGCTGGAATCCGTAAAGACTTCACTGAAAAATAGTTTTTCTATGAAAGACTTAGGAGAAGCAGCATATGTTCTGGGCATAAAAATCTATAGAGATAGATCAAGGAGGCTTATAGGATTAAGCCAAGATACTTATATTGACAAGGTGCTGAAACGGTTCAGCATGGAGCAATCCAAGAAGGGGTTCTTACCTATGTCACATGGTGTACACCTCAGCAAGAATCAGCGTCCTCAGACAGCTGATGAGCGAGAGCGCATGAATAAGATTCCGTATTCTTCGGCAATTGGGTCTATCATGTATGCCATGATAAGTACTCATCCAGATGTCTCATTTGCTCTAAGTATGACGAACAGACACCAGTCTGATCCGGGTGAGAGTCACTGGACAGCGGTGAAAAGTATTCTTAAGTACTTCAGAAGGACTAAAGATATGTTCCTAGTCTATGGAGGTGAGGAGGAGCTCGTTGTAAACGGTTACACCGACGCTAGCTTCCAAACTGATCCGGATGATTCACAGTCTCAATCAGGATTCGTATTTACTTTAAATGGTGGCACTGTGAGTTGGAAGAGTTCCAAGCAGGAGACCGTGGCCGATTCTACAACAGAAGCGGAGTACATCGCAACTGCTGAAGCTGCAAAGGAAGGTGCTTGGATGAGAAAATTTCTCATTGAGCTTGGTGTGTTTCCGAATGCGTCTAGCCCATTGAATCTCTTTTGCGACAACAATGGGGCTATTGCGCAGGCTAAGGAGCCAAGGAATCACTCAAAGAACAGACATGTACTGCGGAAGTTTCACCTCATTCGAGAGATCATTAGACGAGGTGATATCAAGATATGCAAAATACATACGGATCTAAATGTTGCTGATCCTTTGACAAAGGCTCTTTCACAGCCTAAGCATGAGGCGCATATGAGAGCTATGGGTATTAGATATCTTCTAGATTAGCTCTAATGCAAGTGGGAGTCATATTTCATAGTATCCATGATAAAGCACTAGGTGTTCATTGAATATCCATGAAAGGCAACTTGTATTGATCGACAATTATGTGAATTGTTTGTGAAACTCTTTACTTGTATGGTTATTCTAAAGTTATCCCTGGTCAGAATTCATGCTAGAACACACATGAACATTAGACTAGCACATGTATTAGTTGATGACTATGTTTCACAAGTCATGAACATGGAGATGTAAAACTAATAATGTGGGCACATGTATGACATGGGCTGGATTGACCCAACGTGAGATGTTGTAATATTGTTCTCTGTTTCACAACGTGTATGCTTTGTCCTAAGACCTGTGATTGCCGCATGTACTCAAGATGTGAATTAACTTACTTAGGGGCTATCAAACGCTACGCCGTAATTGGGTAGTTATAAAGGTAGTTTTTCGGGTTTGTCAGGAAGCATGCTGTGAGACATGGTCAATCAAGATGGAATTTGCCCCTCTCTATGTGAGAGAGATATCTCTGGGCCCCTCGAGTGATCGGATCAAGAAATGCATGGCGTGCTAGGTTAAGTGTTAACCTCTTGAAGGATCCGACTCACAGGTTCGAGAAAGAGAGGTCAGCTTGGAGAAGCTAGACCAAATATCGCGAGGCAAAGGGAATAGCATGTATATGAGTTGTGGTGGTTCGTCTGATATGATCTTTACGTGCACTTAGGAGTTGACACGTCTTGCTAGAGACCGCTATCAACTATTGGTCGAGTAGGAGTACTCGAACCATGTCTATGTGTGCGTGAACCCATAGGGTCACACACTTAAGGGGTTTGGAACATTTAAATACTTGACTAAGAGATTGTCTCTAGTGCAAGTGGGAGACTGTTGGATATATGCCCTAGAGCCAATTGGATTGGATCCACTAATGGGCCTACAAAGTGGAAGCCCATTAGCGTGGTCCATTAGCACTAGAGGGACTACACCAAGTATTAGTCTCACATTGCTAATGGACGAAGGGGTGGGAGGTTTTCCTCCCTATATATACGAGGGAGGGGCAAAGGGGAGATGAGCAAGCCAGTTGTGCCGCCCCTCCTATAGCCGCTGCTACAGTACACGCGGTACTGTTCACGCGTGAACAGTTCACGCGGTGAACAGTAACCACCCTCCCACGCTGCCGTTCTCCTGCCGCGCGCCTCGGTGCTGGCACACCGACGCTCGGCGTTCCAATCTCCGTACGTGTGGATACCTCGGAGGTGCTACATCTGGAGCACTAGGACGAACCGCAAGTCGCAGGACCAGACGGACGTTCGCAACTTCACGGCACTGCTACCTCGACGCGCTTCTCTACACCGAGACGGTTCCGCTGCATCTGCGCGTCTAGTGGTAACGATCTGAGATCTATAACTGCAGTTGTTCCTGGTTTCGGGGTACACGGTTTTGTATTGTGCTAGCGTAGCCTCCCCGAATCCCTTCTCATTTTTTTTCTCTCTCTCTTATCAAACCAGTAGCAATGGCAATTGGCAAATCGGTGCTAGCCTTCACCAAGCCATGCACTTAAGCACCAGCCCCAAACGAGATGCTCATTCAAAAGGAAAGAAATGTAAAACGAGGCGTAGCTGACCGAAGGGGCTGCTGCCATCTATTCCTTTCCAGTTGTGAGACCCACATCTTGAACCTTATCCCTTCCGTTCGCACGCACAGCTCCAGCGACGCAGCTCCAGTTCGCACGCACATCTTTTTCTACCACCGCTGTCGGCTCCCGCAACCAGTCTGCAGCCGCACCGCTCCCCGGTGCCAGGGTGGGCCGGCTGCCGCGCGCCGCCGCCGCCGCTTTCCCCTGCTCCGGTTGCCCACGCTAGCTACAGCAGACTTCCCAGCGCCGAGCCGCGTCGCACCGGGCTCCGCGCGCTCATGGCGCGCCGCCGCTGTGGCCTGCGGCCGGTGCCAAGCCGCACCGGCAGCAGCCGCTTCGCCGTGGATCTGAGAGGCGTGCTGCGCCCTTGCCGCCCTGAACTGGTGACGCGTCGGTATTAGGCGTCGGCCGGTGCTGCGCCATGGACGATGAGGTTGCCATCGCGCGCCCTCGCTCCGGTTGCCTGTGCAGCCCGGCCACTCGCCGGGACCGGACGCTCGCTGGTCGAACCGGGCTCGGGGTGCCCAAGCGCGTGGATCAGAGGGAAGTGCCGGGAAACAAAGAGAGAGATGGAGAGAGACGCTGAGTCGACCAGTGGGAGAGAGTTTTTTCACTATGCGTGGACCTCACTGCCGGCGGATGGGGACCGGTGGAAGGCACAAGAAGGGTCGGTGGATGGTGGAGGGTGGTTCTGCCGGCAGACCCACGGGGGAGTGGACACAGACAGCTCAATCTTAATAGCGGTAGAGAAGAGAAATGAAACAAAAAATCCCCGAGCTCCGGCCATGGCGGTGAGGGGATTTTTTAGGTATATGTATGCAAATTCAAAAAAAAAGTATCTGATCACCATGTCTACTCTAGTGTACATGCACTTGAATTTTGTTATTTTGTATGAACTTTTACGAAACGAGTTTGCATCTATAGACTATAGATGTGCATTATTTAAAAAATTTAAAAACTTTGAAATATGATTTTCAGAGAGATTTTCACGTTTTTACTGTTAGAAATATTGTGGGCTTGGCCCATATAATATTTAATGATTCAAATAATTCTAAGTCACATATAAACAATATGCCGCTGGATCCATGATCGTGTTGTGCGCCGGTGCGTGACGCGAGCGTGTGTGGTCATTTGCAACCCAAAGCAATTAACGTTCGTTTGAAGCTTCAGGAGGTTATTCCTCTAACTAAAGGCAATTAACATTGGTTGGGAGTTTTGGAATTTCATTCTCTAATGACCAGAGTTATATGCTAGCTAATGGAGGGAGTTATAGAAGTTTTTGCTCTTGATGACGGAAGTTTCTTCCGTGAGCATTACGTTTGCATGTAACTCTTGATCTCCTGCACCTATACGGTTACACTACCGTTGGATAAATAGCCAAGTCTGGCTTTCATTCAGGTCGATCGTTTTTAGCAATCCACTGATTCTGTTGCAGGAGTTCTCCCGTTCCGGTTCTTGCGCGCACGAGTACTGGAAGAGCAGGTCTCCAAAAAGAGTGCTGTCCGTGAGTTCATCTGCTCGGGTGAAGGCCGGCAAGCACGTTTTTGGGAAGTGTCCGCAAGCGACACGACTGCTCGCTTCGTCCTCTTCTTCCCGGCGTCTCGGTGGTGATTGACACAGCTACATCTCTGCACTGCACCAAGCGGGACGACTACATCGATAGGCACTATGTCGACTTGTGCATCCGACTCTGCCGCTGGGTATGTATCTATTACTTTAGAAAAGTTATGGATCAAAATCATGATGCTTGTCTTTATCTATATGTTCATCATGCCTGGATCACACGTGCACATGTCGGATGTCACAAACATATTGTTTATCTTTTTCTGGATTAAATTGTAACTGAAATTGCCTAATTTTCCAGCAATCCAAAAACGTGATAGGGTTTTTTCGGTAGTTGGTTTTGCTGGACAACTCAAACCGAACACTTTTGATGGAACAAATTATAAGAGATGAGTTGTCAAACTGGAGTTGTGGTTCAGGGCTATGAACGTGTGGTTCATTACCCAGGAGCGTCCTGTTGGACCGCTACTGTCGATGAGGACAGAGCGTACATAGCTGCTGATAACCTGTTCAGAGGTGCCGTGATCAGTGTTCTGGGAGAGAACTTGGTCGATAATTATATGCAGTATCCGTCTGGCAAATTGTTGTGGGATGCACTCCATGCAAACTTCGGGGTATCCAATGCGGGCAGCGAGCTGTATATCATGGAACAACTCTTTGACTACAAGATGGTCGATGACAGTTCAGTGGTTGAACAGGCCCATGAATTACAGGCGCTTGCAAAGAACCTTGCGAATGTCAGGTGTGAACTGCCGGAAGGCCGGCGGTATCATTGCCAAGCTACCTCCCTGGTGGAGAAACTTTGAAACCACTCTAAAACACAAGAGACAGGAATTTTCTGTAGCCAGTCTTATCGGCACTCTTGATGTTGAGGAGAGGGCGAGAGCAAATGATACACGTGCGCATGGCAATGAGGGAGGTTCTAGCGCTCATGTGGTGCAGAAGAGAAACTTCCAATCTCATAAGAATAAGGGTAAAGGAAAAACTGAGTTTCAACAGAAGGCTACTCAGACTACCAACTTCAAAAAGAAGAAGACCAAGGGGAAATGCTTTGTGTGCTGTGGTTCTGACCATTGGGCTAAGGACTGCAAGGACCGCAAGGACAAGCAACAACGGCACGGGTAGAAGAACTCTGCTAATATTGTCATTGGCGACACTGAGATGGGAACATCAGGGTATGGTAATCATGCTACTGTTCTTTCAGTTTGTCATTTACCAAATTGGTGGGTTGACATCGGCACTAATGTACATGTGTATGCTGACTACTCTTTGTTTTCATCTTACCAGGTCGTGAGGACTAGATCCGTGTTGATAGGAAACGGCTCGAATGCTTCTGTTCATGGTGTTGAAACGGTCGATCTGAGGTTTACTTCGGGAAAGACCGTGCGGCTGAAGAACGTGCAGCATGTCCCCTCAATAAATAAGAACCTTGTTAGCGGATCCCTTCTTTGTAAGGATGGTTTTAAGTTGGTATTTGAGTCGAACAAGTGTGTTGTTTCTAAGTTTGGATCCTTTGTCTGTAAAGGATATGACTGTGATGGTTTATTCCGTTTATCTTTATCAAACTCTTGTAATAAAGTTGTGAACAATGTGTGTAATAATGACGAGTCCAATGTTTGGCATTCACGACTTTGTCATGTTAATTTCGGTTGTATGTTGCGGCTAGCCAAGATGAGTTTAATTCCGAATTTTATTTTGGTCAAAAATTCTAGATGCCAATTGTGTGTACAATCTAAGCAACCTCCAAGGCCTCACAAGGCTGCTGAGGCAAGGATCTTGGAACCACTAGAATCAGTTCATTCCGATTTGTGTGAGATGAACGGTGTGTTGACTAAAGGAGGAAAGAGATACTTCATGACATTGATAGATGATTCTACTAGATATTGCTACGTGTATTTGCTTAAAACTAAAGATGAGGCATAATTCATGAGAGAACACCACCTTATTCTCTTCAGTCAAATGGAGTGGCTGAAAGGAAGAACCGAACTCTAACTAAGATGGTTAACGCCATGTTAGAGACAGCGGGTCTATCCTTCGAATGGTGGGGTGAAGCCATGTTGACAGCATGTCATACTCTCAATAGAGTTCCTATGAAAAACAAAGAGAAAACACAATTCAAGGAATGGGAGAAGAAAAGATTAACACTCTCATACTTGCGCACTTGGGGCTGTTTGGCAAAGGTTAATGTGCCAATAGCTAAGAAATGCAAGCTCAGACCAAAAACTGCTGATTGTGTCTTCCTAGGCTATGCTTTCAACAGCGTTGGTTATAGGTTCTTGATAATTAAGTTTGGAGTTTCTGATATGCATGTTTGTACAATCATAGAGTCCAGAGATGTCACATTCTTTGAGAGCATTTTTCCTATGAAAGAAACATCTAGCAATTCAATATGTGAAAACCCCAGAACATAATGATGTATTAGAACACAATGAACAACCACTTGAGGAGTATCATGAGAAGGATGATAATGAAGTAACTCAAAAGAGTAAGAGACAAAGGACTACAAAGTCTTTTGGTGACGACTTCATTGCGTACCTTGTAGATGGCACTCCAAGAACCATTGCTGAGGCTTATGGATCTCCTGATGCTGACTATTGGAAGGAAGCAATCAAAAGTGAGATGGATTCCATAATGTCTAATGGAACTTGGGAGGTCGTTGATCGTCCTTATGGGTGCAAACCCGTAGGGTGCAAATGGATATTCAAGAAGAAGCTTAGGCCTGATGGTACTATTGAAAAGTACAAGGCAAGCCTTGTAGTCAAGGGTTATACCCAAAAAGAAGGCGAAGACTTCTTTGACACTTACTCACCAGTTGCTAGACTGACCACGATTCGAGTACTACTATCACTGGCTGCCTCACACGGTCTTCTCGTTCAACAAATGGACGTTAAGACGGCTTTCCTTAACGGAGAGTTGGATGAGGAAATTTATATGGAACAACCTAATGGATATGTAGTAGGTGGTCAGGAAGGAAAGGTGTGCAAGTTGTTGAAATCTTTGTATGGCTTGAAACAAGCACCTAAGCAGTGGCATGAGAAGTTTGACAAGACTCTCACGTCAGCTGGCTTTGTTGTGAATGAAGCCGACAAGTGTGTATACTACCACTTTGGTGGGGAGAAGGAGTGATCCTGTGTTTATATGTCGATGACATATTGATCTTTGGTACTAATCTCAAAGTGATTGAGGAGGTCAAAAGTTTTTTATCTCAAATTTTTTAGATGAAAGACATGGGAGTGGCTGATGTGATTTTGAACATTAAGCTTCTAAGAGAAGGCAATGGTGGGGTTACACTTTTGCAATCCCACTATGTGGAGAAGATGTTGAGTCGCTTTGGTTATAGTGACTGCAAGCCTGCTCCCACGCCTTACGATTCCAGTGTGATATTGCAAAAAAACCGAAGGATTGCAAGGGATTCCAGTGTGACATTGGCTCGCTGATGTATTTAGCTAGCGCTACCAGACCTGACATCTCTTATGCTGTGAGCAAACTGAGCAGATTTGTTTCAAATCTGGGAGATGATCATTGGAGGGCTCTTGAAAGAGTGATGTGCTATCTTGTAGGCACCATGAGCTATGGAATTCACTACGTCGGGTATCCTAAGGTACTGGAGGGCTACAGTGACTCAAACTGGATCTCTGATGCTGATGAGACAAAAGCCATAAGTGGATATGTGTTTACACTTGAAGCTGGCACTATTTCCTGGAAGTCTTGCAAGCAGACCATCTTAACGAGGTCAACAATGGAAGCAGAACTCACAGCATTGGATACCGCCACAGTTGAAGCTGGATGGCTTTGTGATCTCCTGATAGATTTGCCGGTGGTTGAGAAACCAATACCAGCTATCCTAATGAACTGTGACAATCAAACAGTGATTATCAAATTGAACAATTCGAAGGACAACATGAAGACATCAAGGCATGTGAAAAGGCAGTTGAAATCTGTCAGAAAAATGAGAAACTCCGGAGTGATTACGTTAGACTATATCCACACGTCTAAGAATCTGGCAGATCAATTCACAAAAGTCTTTCGCAAAATGTGATTGACGAGGCATCAAGGGAGATGGGAATGAGACCCACATGAGAGTTATGTCATAGTGGTAACTTGTTCTATTTGATCAGAGATCCCGTGAACTAGAATGGTGAAACAAGCTATCGACTAACTGAGAAGGAGAGTAATTTTTGACAGACCCACTCCATTGGAGATGCATTCTCTCCTATTCTGCATGGCAGGTTGGTTAAAACCTTAATGTGATTCGAGTGGCTTATTTGAAGCCAAGATGTTGACCTGCAGAAACATCTTTTTAGAATCATACCTATGTGAGTTTAACTGTTAGTCACAGTCTATACGATCGGGTAATCTCTAGAGACTCATGAAAGACCTTGAAGTGTGACTTATATGCTTCAACCAGAGGGGATGCTATTTGCAGCCTAGTACTAGGAAAGAACTTTGGTGAAACTCATTTCGCACAAAACTGTCAATTCAAGGCATAGTCTATTGTTCAGTTGTGAATGAGTGTAACTCTTGTTCTAGATGGATGTTCAACTTAACTGTCTCCACCGAAACCCTAGTCTATACTATAAAGAGTGTCACAATTGAAACGGTTTCTCACCCAAAAAATTACCCTCCTAAACCTCACAGAGGACCCACAATTCAGAGCCAAAAGGTGGCCCCGGATGACCGGGGGGGGGGAGGGGGGTAGACGCGTTTGGTCGTCACCCACCCGTTCTTTTGCGCCTCGGCGCCATCCCGCCCCCCTATTTGATCGCGTTACCTTGGCATTTTTGTATACCCGTTGCCTTCCTTTCCTTTTGATCGCGTTCTTTGTATGGTAATGCAATCAAGGCGCTGCCTTTCTTTCCTTTCTGTTCGTTGTATTCGTATGCAAAAAGATACGCTGGTTTCCTTCTAAAAAAACTCCCCTTTCCTTTCCTCCACCTTCCTTTGGAAATTTGCCTGCCTTCCTTTCCTTTTTGATCGCGTTCTTTGTATGGTAATGCAATCAAGGCGCTGCTTTCCTTTCCTTTCTATTCGTTGTATTCGTATGCAAAAAGATACGCTGGTTTCCTTCTAAAAAAACACCCATTTCCTTTCTTCCACCTTCCTTTGTAAATTTGCCTGCCTTCCTTTCCTTTTGATCACGTTCTTTGTATGGTAATGCAATCAAGGCGCCGCTTTCCTTTCCCTTCTATTCGTTGTATTCGTATGCAAAAAGATACGCTGGTTTCCTTCCAAAAAAACACCCCTTTCCTTTCCTCCACCTTCTTATGCAATCAGGGCGCCTACACCTTCCTTTTGAAATTCGCCCGCTTTCCTTTCTTTATATGGCCGTGTGCATCAAGGAATTTGAATTTTCTTCTTTCCTTTTGTAGATGGCTAGCGTCCATATATGTGTTGTGTACCAGTCAAGGTTTCCTTTCAAAAAAAGGAATGACATCTCCTTCCTTTTAAAACTTGATTACTTACCATAGTTGTGGGAGTCAATCAGGGAATCGATTACTTACCGTAGTCGTGGGCGTCCAGGTTCATCTTCTTAGCCCTCCTGCCCCCTATATAAGGCGCCCCTCTTTATTCTCAAAGCACACAATCTCTCCCTTCATTCTCATCATCTATTCAGAGTTTATATTTCTTTGCAAGGGCGTCGGCGTCGAGCGTGGCACAAGGGTGGCCACAACGCTCGTGCATGTCTTGCATGATCTTCATGATCATAGCCACGGTATAGGTTCGCCAACTATTCTTATAATAGCGGCATCGATCCAAGTCTCAATAGTCCGGAATGGTCGATGTCTTGTGAACAACGCGAGCATGGGGCTCGGGTTGGAATCAACGAGTGATTATGAGTGTTCCCCACGGTTTGGCGGGGGTAGGCCATGGGTAGTGACAGCCCCGTTGGACCCTCTGAAATCCCCCACGTTCGGGTTCCCTATAGGAGTTTTGAAATGAGTACCAATCTGGCTGTGCTTAAGCAGCGAGGGAGGTTATCTCCCCATACCAGAGTGCTTTGGTTTATTTCATGATGATGTATAACTTGTATCTCTATTATGACCTGTGCATGTATGTGATTAGATTAGAACCTAGATGCTATCTCTTAGTCCTTTCCCTGGTCTAGATGTCCTAGAGGTGAACTCCAGTGTGTGTCACACTACCCATATCATACTCTTATTATCCATACCCATGTTCTTGGTATGTGATTCTATCCATGCTATCACTATATTTATGATTGCAATAGTACTCTTTTAGCAACCACGCCTTCCTTTGGGAAATATCTTACCCTTGGGAATACTCATGGGTGAAATGGTACAATGGTATATCCGTGCGCTTGCGGATCCCTTTCGCAAATGTTTGATTACCACTTGGGCAATAAGCATTTCTGGCGTCGTTGCCAGGGAACTGGTAACGTCGTTAAGAAATGCCAACATAGGCTCTTTTAAATTCTTTTTCTCCATGGCTGCCTTCCCCTTCGCAGCCTTGGCCGCTTGCAGGCTCATGGATAGTACAGAACTCAGCCGGCTTTCCCCCTCCCATGCTCATTCCAGACAAAGACCCTACGTTCTCACTCGACCCCGCATATGAGTACAGGCCCGAAACTCTCTCCTTCTTTGGGCCACCTTCACTCCCTGCACCCTTCTCCTCATCCATCACCATCTTGTTCATGCTATCTGCCAAAGCACTGCTCACAGTGCGTGGCAGTTTCCTTGGTGTGGCTTCCGGCATGTACTAGTCAGGAGCTTCTGAGTTGGCTTATCCAGTTGCCCCCTTCTGCCCCAGCCAGTTCCTCTCGTCGCACTTGAAGCCGCTTGCGCCTTGATCAGTTGTTCCCCGCTAAAGTTTAGGGCTCGATTGGCCCGCGTTGGGGGCATGTGGGAAGATCATCTGCCTATCCTCCCCTCTCTTGGGTGGAGTCTTCCTGAGCCACTCCCTGTACTTCTTCCTATGCTGCCCCTCCTCTAGATCTGCAGCCCCTTCATCCTCTTCATCTTCATCCTCTTCCGGGCACTCCTTTTTAGAGTGACCCATCCTACTACAGTTAAAACAGAAGAACGACGCATTCTCATACTTAACCTCAAAACTCATGAGCCCCACACCCTTCACTCTGGCTTTCACTGTAGGTTTAATAGCTTCCTCAAGAGCGAAAGCCACTCTCGCTCTCAGGAAGCCCCCCCCCCCCCCCCCCCCGGTCCTCCAACCTACAACACCACCTTGCTGATCTTCTTGGCCAGCAGCACCGTAAACGCTTCCGTCATGAGCGAGACAGGTACATCATAAAACCTCACCCACATATTAATTGAGTCGATCACCACTTTCGACGGCCGACTAAAACCATCATACGACACTACAATCAGAGCATCACCTTTATGCTTCCATGGGCCACCATTGATCACGTAGTTGTATTCCTCTTCCGACTCAAACTCAAGAATAAATCTATTAGCTTCCAGCTTCCTTACAGGCTTCAACCTGTCCAATCTTGACGCCATCATCATCTCATCGAACAGAAACTTAATAGGTTGGCTTGAATAATAGCGTGCCATCGCAAACCACCTAGGTTCCTCCTCTTCCATACCTTTAGTTCGATCAAAGTCAAATTCCTCCTCTTCCATCACCGAAGTTGATGTGGGAGACAAGTTCTCCCCATCGTGGTTCTCATCGGCGTCCGATTCCGGGGACTTCCCTGTCTCCAGCACGTCGGTGTTCTTTCCCGCCTCCATTGCCTCAGCCCTCTCCAAGTGCTCCTCGTGATTTGTCTCCATTGCCAGGATCACAATCCTCAACCGCGTCAGCCTCGGGAGAAGCTTCGGGTGGGTAGATCCCTCACCGGGTTCCACTTGTTCACCCCCACTGAAACCCAAGACACGGCGACGGCGGAGTAGATGCAACCCTAGAACGGTGACAAAATGAACAAGAAACGACCAGATCACGGTGGCTAACCCGGACTATATCACGTAGCGACCCGTGGCAAACACGGTCTCTCAAGCCTTCCCAAGGAAGTTGGACTCTCCCCTAAAACCCTAGCGAACTAGGTTTCGTGGAGTAACACAGCAGGACAAAAACTTCCTTCACGCGTCTAGCACCACCTCCCGTAGAGGTGCCGTGGACTCCGGTCGTTGGAAGAGACTAGGATGACCCCGTCTCCCCGTCGAGGATGCCCGCGCCGCCGCGTCGCCTCACAATCGCCATAGTCGCCCCTCCGGGATTTGCGGATCTCACAGCTAGGCAGTTAATTTAATTTAAGATCTTGTAACATGATGTACTTGCTCCAAAGAACATCAACATCAACAATTTTGCCACAGATCAGAACTTACCAGGTCTCAACTTCGGATCCCTCCCATCCAACTTTTTAAGTCCACATGGAACATGATGTACTTGCTCCAAAGAACACCATCCTAAACATCCCAGGTCAACAATGCTACCAAATCGAGACCAGATCGTCCACTACGGATCTCAATTCCTGGCCATGAACAAGAAATGCAAGGATGGGAGAGGGGAAGAAAGAGAGGGCGGTGGTTACCGGCGAGAAGGTGACGGAGAGTGTGGACGTCGGATGGGAGAGGGTCGCCGTCGTGGTGGTGCCGCACCGCCAAGCGGTCACCACGCGCCTCCAAGCAGCCACCTCGCGCGCTGCGTGGTCGCCTGGCGCTGCTAGCTTCGCCTCTCGCCCGGCCTCGCCTCCTCACGTGCGTGATGACTCGGGAGAAACCGATTCAAAGGGATCAAGGTGAGGATGGATTCTAGCCCAATCTAAGGGTGAAAAGGCCGTTTCAAACCAGTTTTCATTACGGGTCGCCCCTAAACCGAACAGGCAAATTTTTTATGCACCTGGTTTTTTTGAAGGAAGATGCACCTGGTTTTTTTGAAACGGGCTGAAATGTGTTCGCCTAGAATACGGGCCCTAACTAAAGGTCTCTCCGCCGCGGCGCCGCACAAGCAAAGCTCCGGCGGTCCCTCCCCGGCCCCTGTTTCCGCCGCCGGTCCTCCTGTCTGCCTAACCGAGCGGGGCCGCTGGAGGTCACTCCATCCATCCAGCCGGGCTTCTCGGTAAGCAATCAACAGCGCCTCTCCTCCCTCGGCCTAGGGTTGGGTTCTTGTTCAGTTAACTCTTTGCTCTGGATTGGGGAGTTGCTGGATCACTACACTCACGGGTGGATGATGTTCTTCCTCCTTTTCTTTTCCAGTGCTCCCTGGTTGCCGATTTAAGGTTTATTTTCGGAAGAATTTGAAGGGTTGCCACCATGACGAGTCCGCCCAGGGTGAGCATGGAGATCACCGATGAGATGCTCAAGAGCATGGAGGTTGGGCTGGCCTTCAGAGACTACGTAAGCAGACTCACTTCTTCACTGCAGTTCCTATCCTATGCTTGATCGTGGCGAAATGCCCGTTGTGTTTGTCGCCATCAGTGGTGAAATTGGCGTGGCAACAAGGAACCTTCTATCTTCAGTGGCAAAAGAAAGAAGTGAATAGATGCATTTGAGCATGTAAACACTCTTAACTGCTATGGATAGTTGAATTCCCCAGGGTAGTTCATAGTACAGCTTAAGGATTCAACAAACAGAGCACACTGAACCTCACTTCATTTCCCCCATATCCCAAATAATCATCAACCTCACCCTCTCTTTCCAGTTCCTCTCGAATTTCTCCTTCAAAGTCTAGCAAGGTCGCCACAAACTTGGCCTTCTTTAGTCCATTCGAAGCTTGGTTATGCCAAAACATGGACAAAAGGGTGGTGTTTCGACAGATGCCAAATCTTACTGAATTTTTTATTCTGACATGTGGGACTCAATTGTCTTCTAATATTTCTTACATGAAAATAGCAAGGAGCACTTTTTCTCTTTGTAGAATCCATAGCAGGGAATACAATATTGCAAACAGATAGTAGATTGGATTCACGGTTTATGAAATCTGACCCTTTGAAGCTGGTTAATTCCAAAGTTCAGCATTTAATGTATCCGATTAGTTGCCGCCACCGCACCAGTACCATGGCCATTTGCAAATGAACTGGTGCATAACTGGACATTGGCTTAGGGCATGCCAATTCTGGCAACAATCAAAATGCTTGCTAAATTTCTTTGATATTACCAAACTTGACAAGACTCACAGAGATCCAATCCAAATAGCCCTCAAGACTCCTATGGTGGCGCAGCCAAGCAGATGCCCTCTGGTCCCTCCCCTCTTCATGCCGTCTTCACACCACAACAGTGCTGCTCCTGCTTCAGCCTAGCAGAGCACATATCCATCCATCTTGGCCTGGATGGACTGGTTCCTTCTGCTGGTGAGCACTCCTTTGCTTGGATGGATTACTTTGTTCTTAGGGTTTTTCCACTCAGTTTGTTGCGGATTCGATTGCAGCTACCAATCTGATCCATCCATCTAAGCCTCGATTGGTTCATTCGTTCTGCTGTTGAGCATTCCTTCCTTTGCTTGGATGGATCCAGTTGTTCTCATGGTTGGATTCCGAGTCAGTTTTATCGTCGATTTGTGTGCAGCTACAAATCTGAATCCATCAATCCATGGTTTGATTAAGTTCTTCTGTGCTTAAGGCCGTATCCAATTTATTAAGTTCAGGCACAGTTTCCTTTGCATAGATTTTGGGCATTTTGCTGCCATGACGAGTCAGCCCATGGTGAGCATGGAGATCAACAACAAGGTGCTCAAGAGCATGAAGATAGGGCTGGCCTTCCAAGGCTATGTAAGCCTCTGTTCTTCACCCAAATTACTCACTGGAATCCACTGCTAAAGTTACAAACTTACAACTGTTCTACACCCCCTTGGGGTTCAAAAAGATTTTTTTTTTCTTCTTCTGAGAAAGTTGATGACTAAGTTGACCTGCTTATCCTGCTTACTGAATTTACCTAGCTTTCTTGAAAATGTATAGAGCTCAAATAGATTGCTATTAAAATGTGAATGCAAGGGCTTGGAACTTGGAAAATCTGTTGGATCTTATATATGACCCAATAGGTTTAACCTTTATTAGTTGCGTTACCACTTACCATATGTGGTGGGTGCAAGATGAATTGAATAAATTGCCCTTATCAGGTTACAAGTGTTAAATTTTTTGATAAGCTTGGCACGTTGGACTAGAGCATTTTTTGATAAACTGAATACATTGTAATGAACATATTCAGTTTCAAAAGAAACCTGAAAAAGGTTTCACGGTGTGTTTCATTTCTTGAAATGTATGTTTGAATTGTATCTTTGATGCATCCCTTTCAAATGCACATCTCTATTTAGAGATGTTCAATATCCATTGACGTACCTACTTTCTGCACTTTACTCTTTTTATTCTTTTATTACTATAACATAATTCATAATTTTATTTCAGAATGGCAGAATTAGTTCCATGGATTTTCACAGCAAGGCTACGAACTATCTTGTGACTGCCAGCGATGATGAATCAATCCGCCTATACGACACTCAAAATGCAGTGTGAGTTTGCACCATAACTCTGTCTTCAAAATTTTTTATTCTAACCAACAAATAGTGTCACTATCGATTCTTTTTTGGTCTTAACATATACACTTTTCTTACATGCTAGTAATTCATGTTCACTGATGTTCTGTAGAATTTACTCTTCATTTACGGTTATTAACAATAATGCTTCACTAACACAAATTCTCATGTGTATCTTTAATAGTTTATTTTAGTGCCTAACTTGAAACTTCTGTTCTGCTTTAGTATTCCACACAAGCTTTAGTTTATGACAATGATTTATTTTTTCACTCCAAACTATTGCTTTCTTTGTGATATGTATTGGTTTGTCACTCATTTAAGTTTTCAGGTGCTTGAAGACTATTAATAGCAAAAAGTATGGGGTCGAACTTGTGTGCTTCACTGATAACCCAACTATTGTCTTATATTCATCGAAAAATGGCTGGGATGGTAAGTCCTATTTCGTGTTAACATAAAAATGATTTACGCCATGTATTGAAAAGAAGTAATCATGCAGAATCTCTGCGCCTACTCTCACTGAATGATAACCGGTTTCTTAGATATTTTAAAGGTCATCTTGACAGGTATGTCCACTACCTTATAATAATTGTAGTTAATATTTTGGTTATGCTAATATTACTGGAGGATGCTAATGTTCATCGTCTTGTTCAGGGTTGTCTGCATCTCGTTTTGCTCTGAGAAAGAAAATTTCCTCTCTGGTTCACTTGATCGTACCGTTCTCTTATGGGATCAGCGGGCTGAAAAATCACAGGTAAACTAATGATACATTGATACTGTACACAACTACTTGACACAAGATAAACTTCAGGTTCTGCCTCACCACCTGTTTATGCCAACTTAACAAACTGGAGTTTTAGATGAGGAAAGCTATTTTGGATTTCTCTCCGTTTATTACTTGTTCCGTGTTTATGCCAACTTAACAAACTTCAGCTCCTTGAATCACTTGGAACCCAAATTATTTGTTGCAACTGAATCATTAAACCCTTTTAGTTGCCTACTCCTGTATTTTCTGTTACTTCTGTGTCTTGGCACTGTTATTTTATTTAACTGAAATCCTTAACATCTGCTCCCTCCAATCTGGGGTATTTAACTTTTTGCCATCATTCCGAACGACCCCTCTTCAAATGTCAGTTTTACAGTGGCACCTACATTTTTGCCACTGGACAGAGAATCTAACGCTTATTTTTGCAATTCTCACTGACGTGGGATGACACGGAGGACTGGCAGCATGTAGATATGCTGCGAAAGGACGATTATGTCCTCTGTCTCTTCTTCTCATTTCCCTCTTCTCTGCTGTTCCCCACCATGAAGCAGCAGCACTTGCTTCTTTTCCCTGAAACAAAATCAAGCACTGCGGCATCAGCAATCGTTCTTTGCACTACAATCATAAACCACCAGCAGAACTGCAGCAGGCACCCTCCCAATCCGCAAGCGCCTCCATCTCCCTCCTCTACTTTTTCTTCATGAGCAAAGCAAACGAATCAGCATGGCCTTCTCCAAATCCAAGCAGCACAGCACCACGGCCACCAGCCCCCAATCAACAGCACCTGCACCTGCACCAGCGCCTTCCCTATCCTTTTCCTCTGTCTAACCCATCACCGGATCCCATCCCATCAGCCATGGCCCATCATCATCACTCCCTGGGTGGTTGGTTTCCCATCCGTCCATCCATCCTCCTGGATATGAGCGGTAGCAGCATCAGTGCTTTCGGCCCCAATGTGCCATAGCCAACGCCTCCAACATGAGTGTGGGACTTCGGCACGTCAAGCGGCACAACCTAGCTCCGCAGCAGGGCTGCCAGGACTCGAGCTCGCCTGTACGGCTGCAGTCATGCTCGCCCGCGCCATCTTCGCTCAGCCGCCCCTCCATCAATTTTGCCCATGCCGGAGGTGGTGTGTTCCTGCTCCTGCTCCACCTCCGCCAAGACGACACCATGGCCGGCCACAGCCACAACTGTTCCAAGATCACCACTTTATCCTCCGCAAGCAAATTCCAGGTTTCCAGCTGCTATGGTGTTGGTCTGTTGGAGGCACGGAGGAGAGGCAAGGGAATGGAGAATAAAGGGCTAGCGGTGTCTTTTTGCGTGGCCCGTCCAAGCTGGCAGTCTTCCATTTCATGCCATGTCAGCAAGAATGGCAAAAATATGAGTGAAATTCTCTCTCCAGTGGCAAAAAATTGGGTGCCACTGTAAACTGGCATTTGAAGAAGTGCCATTCGGGCAAAAACTTAAATAACCCCTGCAATCCTTAATATAAGTCATTTAAGGAGTTTGCTGCTTAAATGCTTTGTGCATTGACCAATAATTTCTTAAATGGTGTATAGATTGACAACATACTCCCTCCATTTTTTATTAGATGTCACTTTTAGGTTTGTCCTAAGTCAAACTTGTCTAACTTTGACCAAGTTTATAGAAAAATATAACATCTACAATACCAATTTGTTTCATTGAATTCACTATGTAATATATATTGTTAGTGCATATATTTGATACTATATGTGAAGGGCCTCAGTGCCCAAGACGGCGGCACCCCGGCTACGGAGCTCGTAGCCGGAACCGGTAGGGGCGGCAGCTTTTGCTGCCGTGTGCCCAATGGTGAAGGGGATGAGATTGAGAGGAAGAGAGGGAGAATAGGAATAGATTAATCTTGCTTAACCCTGAGTTCACGAGCTACAAGTGTTTAAATAGGCACTAGGCCGGCTAATCTCAACAAACCAAAGCTAATCTCTAACTCAAACTGCTAAGTGAAAATCCTATCGCTTATATCTCCAAGAAATCAGCCACTGAACGCCACAGCCCTGGGCGTGCGGCCCCTACGCTGGTAGTGGTGGCCCCACATGACATCCCCCCCCCCCCCCCCCCCCCCAGCTCGTCCTTGAGCTGGAAAGTTGGGTAGTGGCCGATGAAGCTGTCGACGTCCTCCCAAAAGGCTGGCGCACACTGGCGCGCGCGCGCCGCGCGTTCTGGCTCAAGGGCCGCCGCACCATGATGGATTGGAGGCAACGTTGGCGGCGCAGCTGGCGGAACGCCCACAAACTTCTTGAGGAGGTCGATATGGAAGTCGGTGCGGAGACGAGCATGCGGCGGCAGCTCCAGCTTGTAGGCGACGGAGTTGACGACGGTGAGCACTTTGTACGGTCCATAGAACCGCGGCTTCAACTTGCCAGGAGACGGAATCTGGAGCGACGCCGGGGTGCGTTGGTGGAGGCGTAGCTAGACCCAGTCACCTACCGCAAAGGACACCTCTCGATGGTGCTTGTCGTAGTGGCGATTGTAGACCGCCCGAGTCTGTTGAAGGCGGGCGCGAACGTCGGCCATGAGCTCGTCCCTTTCCGCCATGCTCCGGGCCAGTGCCGCGACGCGACGTGCGTCTCGCCCGGCTCGTAAGAGCGGATGGTGGGCGGGTCACGGCCGTAGACAATCTTGAATTGCGTCTCTTTTTGAGCGGTATGGAAAGCGTTGTTGTATAGGTAATCTGCCCACGGTAGCCAGCATAGCCACTGGCGAGGACGATCTCCGGTGAGGCAGCGGAGGTACATGACGACGACCTTGTTAGCGGCCTCCGTAAGGCCATCAGACTGCGGGTGGAATGCCGACATCATGTTTAGCTTGGTGCCAGTGAGGCGTATGAGCTCCCACCAAAAGATGAAGGTGAACACCGGGTCGTGGTTGGAGACAATCGACCGTGGAACGCCATGAAGGCAGACGATCTCCGCGAAGAACACCTGCGCCACCGATTCCGCTGAGTATGGATGAGCAAGTGGAATAAAATGGCCGTACTTACTGAAGTGATCCGCCACGGTGAGGATGATGGATTTCCTGCTCACACTTGGAAGCGCCTCAATGAAGTCCATGCCAATGTCCGCCCAGACCGTTGTGGGCACGGGAAGCGGCAGGAGGAGGCCGGAGGCCACCTGGGTGCAGATGCTCGGACTTGTATCGCTCGCTAGCAGGTGCCGCAGGCGCGGATGTAGTCCTAGACGACGGCACAGAGGTTGGGCGAGTGGAAGTCCCGATGCAGGCGGTGGATCGTGCGCTGAACGCCTTCATTGCCGTCGTCGTGGATGGCAGCCACCAACTCCAGGAGCAGCGAAGTGGCCGGCAGGATGTAGAGACGTCCTGAGAACGCCACCATGCTGTTAATGAGCGACCATGGCGTCGCGCGCTGTCCAGCCGTGAGCACGTCGTGGAGCGTCGAGTCCGTGTCGTGCGCCATGCGGAGCCGAGCGATGATGTCGAAGTGCGGGCCGGAGACCGCCAAGAAGCCAACTTCCTCGTAGTCGCGCCTACACAGGGCATCTGTGACGATGTTGTTCCTCCCAGCCTTGTACTCCACCGTGAAGTTGAAGCCCAGAAGCTTGCCCACCCAATTGTGCTGAGGGATGGTGGCCAAGCGCTGGTCTAGCAGGTACTTGAGGCTGTAGTGGTCGGTGCACACCAGGAACTAGCGCCCCCACAGGTACGGTTGCCCGTGGCAAATGGCGAGCACCAGCCCGATGAGCTCCCGCTCGTACGCCGTCCTCGGCGGTGGCGCGGCGCGAGCGGTCGGCTGAAGAAGGCCATCGGGTGCTGGTCCTGCAAAAGAACGCCGCCAAAGCCGTGGGTGGACGCGTCGCACTCAACCACGAACAGCTGTGCGAAATCCGGCAGCGCGAGGCCGGGCGCAGAGGTGATGGCGGTCTTAAGAGTGTCGAACGCCACAGTGACCTCGTTAGGCCAGGAGAAACCCTCCTTGCACAGCAGGGCAGTCAACGGCGCCGCAGTGGTGCCGTAGTCTTGACAAACTTGTGGTAGTACCCCGCAAGGCCCAGGAAGCCGCGTACGGCGCGGGCGGAGCGCGTCCAGTGACGACCTGCACCTTGGCCAGGTCCGTGGCCACACCGGCGGCCGAGATGATGTGGCCTAGGTAGGAGATGAACTCCACCTCGAAGGCACGCTTGGAGCGCTTGCCAAAGAGTCGGTGCTGCTGTAGGACGGTGAAGACAGCGCAAACGTGATGGAGTTGCTCTGCTCGCGTGCAGCTGAAGATCAGTATGTCATCGAAGAAGACGAGGACGAAGCAGCGCAGGAACAGGCGGAGCACGTCGTTCATGAGGCTTGGAACGTGGCCAGGGCATTGCACAGGCTGAACGGCATGACCAGGAACTCGTAGAGGTCCTCGTGTGTCCGGAACGATGTCTTGGCGATGCCGTCGATGTTCATCCAAACCTAGTGATACCCGGAGCACAGGTCGAACTTGGTGAAGAATCAGGCACCTTTGAGCTCGTTGAGCAGCTCGTGGATCACTGGGATCGGGTAGGCATCCTTGATAATGATAGCGTAGAGTGCGCGGTAGTCGATGCAGAACCTCTAGGAACTGTTAGCCTTCTTGACGAGCAGAACCGGCGAGGACAACGACGACGAGCTCCGCCGGATGAGCCCCTGGGCGAGCATGGTGGCGCACTGGTGTTCCAGTTCGTCCTTGTGCGCGGCCGGGTAGCAATAGGGCCGCACGACCACTGGCGCTGCGCTCGGGACCAAAGTGATGTGGTGATCACGGGAGCGGAGCAGAGGCATGCCGATTGGCTCCTCGAAGATGGCCGCGAACTCGGCGAGGACGGCCTGCAGCAAGTCGGTGATGTCGCACACCGCTAGGAACGGGCTGGGCCGCCCCACTAACCTCTGCCAGCTCACCCTGTGGTCGTGGCGCTAGAACGCCATGCGGAGCATGCCGAAATCCCAGAGTATCGGGCCCAGGGTCACCAACCACCGAGTGCCCAGCACGACGTTGTAGCCGGCCAACGGGAGCGTGTAGAAGTCGGCGGAGAAGGTTTCGCCCTCGATGGCGAACGACGTGGAGCGGTAGACGCCCGGGCACTCCACACGGTCACCATTGGCGATCGTGACGCGCATGCTGCCCTGGGGCACAAGGATGAGGTTGGTGCGAGCGGCGGCTTCCTTGGTTATGAAGTTGTGGCTGGAGCTCGAGTCGAGAGCGAGGAAGGAGATTGCCAACAACAAAATTGTGGGCTCGTTGGTTCCCGCCTCCGCGTCGGATGCGGCGCCGTCGTCCGCCGCCACGAGGTCAAGGTGGAAGATGTGATGGCAGATGCAATTGTGTCCGCGACCGAACTTCTCGTTGCAGTTGAAGCAGAGGCCCAGGCGCCGGCGAGGCTCATGGCGACGGCGAGTTACTGCGGGTTGTGGATCTCAACGTCGAGGCTGAGCGGCGCCTGGAGTCCCGCCATGGCCGGCGCGCGGGAGGAGAGCCTTAAAGCGCTCTTGGAACTCGACGACGGAGCCCATGCGCTTGCAAGCCATGAGCTCACCGTGCGGATTGGAGCGGAGGGGCGTGCCCTCCTTGCGTTGAATCTGGATATACCACAGTTGGGCGGCGTCCTGAAGATTGTAGGAGGCCATCCAGACCTTCTTCTCCTCGACGATGCGCTGCTGGTGGAAGGACTCGCACCGTTTGATGAACATCAGCGGGTTGGACTTCCCGTCGTACTTGGGAAATCCATCATCTAGAACCGTGGCGGCCGGTCGTTGGGGTGTTCGCGGGTGCCGAAGAGCGACCCAGACGACACGCTCGGGTGCGGGCCTTGCTGGATTGCGTCCACCTTCTCCTGAAGGCCATCGAAGTGGCGAGCTCGGCCATGGCGGGCTCGGCCATGGCTGCGCGGCGGGTGGTGTTGGCGTTGGCGGCGAGGTGCGGCTGGTAGGTGGAGTGGACGAGGACCGCTTGGATCGTGATACCAGGTTGTCAAGGCCCTCAGCGCCCAAGACGGCGGCGCGCTGGCTACGGAGCTCGTAGACGGAACCGGTAGGGGCGGCGGCTTTTGCTGTCGTGCGCCCAATGGTGAACGGGATGAGATTGAGAGGAAGAGAAGGAGGCTAGGAATACATTAATCTTGCTTAACCCTGAGTTCACGAGCTACAAGTGTTTAAATAGGCACTAGGCCGTCTAATCTCAGGAGACAAACCAAAGCTAATCTCTAACTCAAACTGCCAAATCTAATCTCTAACTCAAACTGCTAACTGAAAATCCTATCGCTTCTATCTCCTGGAAATCAGCCACTTTCAGGTGGCGGTTGCTGCTGGGCGCCGGCCACAGCCCTGGGCGTGGCCCCTTCGCTGGTAGTGGCGGCCCCACATGACAGTATAGATGTTATGTTTTGCTATAAACTTGGTCAAAGTCAAACAAGTTGGACTTAGGACAAACCTAATATGACATCTAATAAAAAAACAAAGGGAGCAAGACTGATGTTACTGTCGTGAAAATTCCTCTGTAATAGCACGTTTTATATGAAGTAACCAATCTATTATTTATGTACAAATTGCTAATCAAAGTATCAAATTGGAGATCTCTTTGGTGTCCTAAACACCTTATATTTTGGATCAAAAGGGAATATTGAGCATTTGTCAGCATTGCAATTGCATTACTATATATTGCTGGTGATTAACAAAGTCATCTCATGGCTTTTTCAGGGCTTACTGCGAGTGCAAGGGAGGCCTGCAGTTTCATATGATGATCAGGGCATGGTATTTGCAGTTGCCTATGGTGGTCATATAAGGATGTTTGATGCTCGAAAATTTGAAAAGGTAGTTTTGATTGAATCTTTTGTTTGGCCTTTAATTGAAACCCTTCTAACTTGTTGCATCAGCAGGGACCTTTCGAGATCTTCTCTGTCGGTAATGATGATTCAGAAGCCCATGTCATAAAGTTCAGCAGTGATGGCAGGCGGATTCTGTTAACCACTAAAGCTGGGCGTGTTCATGTGCTTGATTCATTCCATGGCAACAGCGTAAGCATGCAATCTACTCTACTTTATATCCTTCATTCCTTCATGCAAGACTAGTGGAATATGACTCCTGCGATTATTTCTTTCAGATTGCATCCTACAATGTGAAGCCAGTAGTAACCAATTCAACACTGGAGGCATCATTTAGTCCTGATGGGAACCATATAATATCTGGTTAGAAACCATTGCTTATCGACCTTTGCAAGTTGCCATGTTCTCTTCAACTTAGAGCATGATGGTCTTCTCTTGCAGGCTCTGGTGATGGTAGTGTTTATGCTTGGAACGTTAGGAGCGGGAAGGTACGGAAGAATGTCATGTTGCTCTTGAAATTACTTGGATGTTATATCTGTTTGACTGATGTCTGGTAATGCTTGGACATGCAGGTTGCACGCTGGGGAAGCACAGATAATGAACCACCACTGGTAAGGTGGGCTCCAGGATCCTTGATGTTTGTGACAGGATCTTCAGAACTGTCCTGCTGGGTTCCGGATCTGTCCAAGCTGGGATCCTTTACAATTACCAAGTAGATGCAAATGATAAGAGGTGGACTGATTGCCCTTGCAAGTCCCGCTTGTCTTTGTAGATTCTGCCGTGTGGCTGGTTTGTGTGACAATTATAGCGAAGCATTTGTCCAAGTGAGTTGTGATCTTGATAGCAGTATTTTAATTTCACTCTTTAGTCTAAATGAGCTGTTGTGATCCTTGATGTGGTTCTTGATAGCAATATTTAAATTTCACATTCTGACTTGTGGACGGATTCAAAGACCTTCATGTCACCTAACATCAACCATGGTAAGGTTGACTTGAGCAGGTGATGTATGTTGCAGGTGCCACACCCTTTGCACCTGCTCAAGTTGTGGTACTCTGTTTTTTTTTTTTTTTTTTTTTTTTTGTGGGTGGGGTGGGGTGTGTGTGTGTGTGGGGGGGGGGGGGGGGGGGGGGGGGGGGGTGGGTGGTAAATTTCTGTATTTGAGGATTATCAACCTAGACATCTTGCAAGGTTTAGGTCGGCACACGACAGACGGCATCAAGACAAAGGAACGGAAAAGAAGAAAATAAGAACAAACATCTGAAATGAAGAATTCACATGTTTTGGTGTCAAATTTTGAAAGACAGGGACCGCCTTGACAAGGTGAAATCGTGAGGAGACCACCACCTCTCCTCCCGCAGCTGCGCCGCCGCCGGCTGATCTCCCGCCCCCGCCCTCCTCTGCCCTTGCCGCTAGAGATCCACGCTCCCCATCGTGCGCTCTCCCAGCTCATCCCCTCAGCTTTTCCTCTCGTCCCCTGTAGAAGGAGATCGACTCGTGCCGCCGCCACCATGGCCTAGAGCTCGAGAGCTACCCCCACCCACCGTCGGACGCCACTCCGGCGCCGGCGTCCACAGCCCACGCCGGCGGCCGCTGCGCCGCCCCCTCCGCCCTTCTCTCCACCCCTTACCCCTCCCTCCTCTACCCAACCTCCATCCCCCTCCATCACCAGGAAGCTTGTGAAGATGAAGTCCGGCCTGGCTTGATTCAGCACCCGACATGGTCGAGGGCTGCGGGATGGGCAGCTCCCCCGACACCTCGGGTGGCGGTTCCCATGGCGATGCCCACCCCGGGTCACCTGCGGCTGGCCACCACCAGGGCGCCCTCCCCCCACCGTGCTCTGGCGCGTCAGCGTCTCCCTTGACGCTCTCGCCCGCGGCGGAGCCATTCTTCCCCAGCATCTCTTCGGAGGATCGTGGCATGGCCAAGCCATGGATGGACTTCTCCGATGATTCTGACTCTGACGACGACATCGACGAGGTGATCAACACCGGTGGGGCTGGCGCTGCCTCCCAAACCCCCTACCTTGATGCTGTCTGTCGCAGCCCTGCGCCAGTTCCGAGGCCCGCCCTCTCCTCCATCGTCGTGCAACCTCCCCGTGGAGAGGGTGGGCACCACAAGCGTCCTCGGCGGTGGGGCCGCCGTCCACCTCCTCCGTCACCCTAGATGGCCAAGCGTCGCTCCCGGCGCAGCTCCCGCTGGCGCGGAACGACGAAGACGGTCGTCGGTCTGCAACGGTACGACCACCCCCGTAAGGCTGGTCGGGTTGCCCCGACCTACGATCGGGGCCAGGCGGCACTTCGCCCTCCTCGTGTCGACCCTGATGTGTGGCAGCGAGTTGAGAGGCGGCGCGTGTCGTGGCGTGTGGACCCTCAGCTTCCGGAGCGGCCTCCTCAGCCGGAGGCGCCGCCGTGGAGGTGCTTCCCCAAGGTGCTCGATGGACGATGCTTGAACTGCCTCTCTTTTCAAGCATTGGGTTGCTTCATGTCGTCAACCATCGCGGTGCCTGCGCTGCCATGGACTTCGACACCGCGCCAAGGATTGCACGCGGCCTCGCTCGGGTCAGCCGAGGCTGGACGGTCGTGTCGCCCCTTCCGGGAACGGGCATGGTCGTGCTTGCCCTTCGACCTCGGATGGGCGTGCGTTGCCTGCTGCTGCTGTCGGTGGTCTCGCCCTCACGCTCTCCGCCACTGACGCCTTGGCCGTGGTCGCTCTGTCCGCGGCCAAGTCCGCCATCGTGGCTGCGCTCAACATCAAGGAGGATGACTTCACCCTCGGGCCTGCCTTTCCTGAGCTGTTCGTGGCCACCTTCCGGTCACAGGAGATTCGAGATCGGGCTTCGGTTGCTGGTATCTCGCTGGAGGGGCCATCGGTTGCCGGTGGCATGCTGGGGCAGCAATGCCTGGCTCGCGACTATGCTGTCGAGCAGGCTTCCATCGCTGAGGTTGCCTGGGACGTGGTTGATGTTGCTGCCACCCCCGTGCCTCCTATGGAGGCGCTAGCTGACCGCTCGCTGGTGCCAACATCGGTTGAGCTCGTGGAGTCGGCTTCCGCGGAGGTAACTCCCACGGTCGTGGCGTCGGAGGTCGACCGTCCCGCGGCTTTGGAGGCCTTCATCAACAATGTTACGAAGGACATTCCGCCACCTCTCCTCGCCGACAAGCCGCCTCGTCGTCGTTGAGTGGACCCTGTCCTCGTAGATGCGCCTCCTCAGCTCCCTTCGTCTGAGGCATCCGGCATCAGACGAAGCCATCGCCAAGCCGTAGACCCTCTCTCGGCTGTCAAGCCGGCCAAGCGAGGAGAGGTGCTCCTAATGCGTCGGCTTGGTGAGGTCGGTGTGCCTCTGCCTTCGACGACTTCGGCAGATCAAGCGGTGAAAAAGTTCTTTCAAGAGCCTCCGCCGCACCAATTGGACGCATTGTCGGACATGTTCCCGTTGCTGAAGAACAAGAGTAAGACCTGTCCATTTTTTGGATTGAGCGTTGACTGAGGGCTCCGTGTAGAGCTAGTTGTCTAGGTTGTTTTGAAGGTGAGTAGATCACGTTTGAGTATTTGTTTCGGGTTGTGTTCAGCTGGCCCGCCGGCTTGTGTTCATGTGGAGTCCGTTTCATTTGGGTTGTAACCGAATATTGAACCATTTCTTTTTCGCCTTAATACAATGATACGCTGTCCGCGTATTCGAGACTGCGCGAGGATCCGCCGGGCATCCGTCCCCACCACATTGTTCAGATCTATCGTCACATTGTCTATCCGCTATCAGAACAAACAAATTCATTTCAAACCCTTTGAAAGCCCCCGGATCCGCCGAGCGAGCAGTAGAGCGCCGCCGCCGAAAGCACCCGAAATCTCAGCCAAAGTGCGTCATCAGCGCCCACTCCGCCGCGCCGCACAACTTGAAACCCCGCCTATCACTAAACTGCCCCTGGACTTTCACCGCCTCCAGACACGTTGCCCCGGGGTAGAACCGTCCATCCCTCACCCCGCTGACAATTTACTAGCCGTTAGACGGTTACTTCACCTTCACCCCCGTCCTTTTCCTCCCCGCAGAGTTCAAATTCGAACCCCGGGACCCCTCTCCACAAAGTCCAAATCCCCCAAAATAAACTCGTCATCAACGACGCCTCCTTCCACGATCGAGATTCCATCCGAGGCGTCAGCCGTCAGGCTAATGGGGATGGAAGCAAAATGCGGTGGCCTGGCCGTCGCCGCCGGCGCCACGGTCAGGCGGCCGCTACAGCCGCGGGACACCAACGTGGCGGTGGCCGCGTCCACGGTGGTGGTTGGGAAGGCCGTGCCGAGGCCCAAGCCGAAGCCGCCGAAGACGGTGACGAGGCTGGCCGCTTCGCCGCCGCCGCTCTCTCCGCCGCCGGCGGTGGCGGCGGTGAAGCCGCGGGTGAAGGCCGAGTGCGGCGCGGCCGTGGTGGCCGTGGCGGAGGTGTCGCTGGCGGAGGAGCTCGAGAGGGCGCGCGAGCGGCGGGGCCGGATGCGGGAGGCGAGGGAGCGGACGGAGCTGGAGATGGACGGCCGCGCGGAGGCGCTCGACCGGGAGACGGCGGAGTGGGGGCGCCGCGCCGAGGAGCAGCGGAGGCTCGTTGCGGAGCTCATGCGCCTCATCGGGATGCCTGAGGTCAGCCAGCCAGCCGAATCATGTATCTTTGGATCCGTTCGTATTTTTTTTTTCGATTGATTTTGATGGTTCAGAGAATGTAAAATTTGGTGGCAGGTGTATAGTCCGGTGGAATCACTGAGATCCAGGGAGGAGAGGAGGCGCAGAGAGGCCATTGGCAATTCGTGTTCCAGGGTAATGCTTCCAATAATCTACTTCAATTTCTTTTTTTTTTGAGACACAGCTCGTTGAATAATTCGCCTTCTCGTCGGAATACTCTCCCATCCCATTGCCGTTCATCTTGTTTACACACATACTGCAGAGTTCCACCTCGATCGCATCAACATTGCTGGCTGATGTTGGAGCACAATCCTGTAGTGATCAGGAATCTGAATCAACTGGAGCGACAAAAGAGACGGTGAAAACAACCGAGATCACCTCTTGATTTTGTGCCGTTAGTTTGGTTCAATGAAAACAGAGGCCCTTGTGGCTCTGTTTTTTCTTCCTCGTGTTGTCAGTTGTGAATGAAATCAAATGGCTTGTTTGAGTGTTTTGCTCTGAATATTTGGCAATGTCTACATATTAAAATGTCTGGAAAAGAGGTCTCGCTGGCTGCCCAACGCTCTGACTCTGACCTTTTCTGAATGTGAAAACATCAAGAGTGTCACCACCCCAACTATGAAAAAAAAAATCAAAATTTAGACACTAGAACATAACTACAGACGCTCACCCTTTCTGAATGTGATTTTTTTCACAAAAGTTTCAATTCGTGCAATCATGCTCTCATGTCTCATCCTAATGCAAAAGCAAAAAACTAACAGTATTTACACTCCCTGAACTTTGCTATTATGATGTGTCGTGTGAACTCAAATATGGTGCAGGCGTTGGGGTTGTCGTCGCTGAACATGGACGGCGGGGATGGTGAGTACTGGGTGTAGCAGGAGGCGGCGTCAGATGGGCAACCAGCATAGTCGTGCCAGCAATCACACGTGCCGTGGCCATGACAAAACCGCCGGTAGCAGTTGCAACAGCCGTAATAACCGTGCGGTGGTAGCGTCACAATCTCGTGACCGTGTTCGTGCACACCTGCAGTCACCGTGCACACTGGAACACCAATCGCCGTCACGTCCTCAGCGGCTGTGGCGTCTTCCTCGTGATTCTTCTCCACGCCACTGCCAAGGGGCACCCGGTCGGCCTTCTTGTCTTCCTTCTCGCCGTCGTCGTCGTCGGTGCTTGCGGTTGCGGCCACGTTCAGCTGACGGAGAAGCGCCTCGAGGCGAGCAATGCGAGCATAGCCGGCGGCGCCAAGGTCGAGCAGGCAGCGGTCGATCTCGCGTTCCACCTCGTCGAGCGGATCGGACATCCGCCCACCGGCGACGATGAGGCTGCGAAAGAAGCCGCTGCGCTGACACCGGCGCACCTGCTCCAGCGCATTGCTGAGTGCCTCCTCCAAGCCTTTCCGCATCGCGGCGTCCGACGTCGTCCCGGACCCGTCCATCTCCAATAGGACGTCCCTGAGGCGACGGACACGGTTGGCGATCCTCCCGCACCGGCTCTTGTTCCGACTCGCCGTCTCCAGCGCCGCCAGGATGTCTTGCGTGATGCCAACGATAGTGCGAATGTTGCTCAGTGGCTCCATCATATCTTGCAGCAAGCACTTTGCGTTCTTGCGTGTAAGTTGTAACTGTGTGTATGTGTGTGTGCGCGGATCATACACATCATCGTCGCAGGGTTGCTCTATAAATACGTACGCACTCGTTAAGATTCGTACAAGTTTCTTCACAATCCTTTACTTGCACGATATGACAAAATAGTGGATCTGTGTCGTCCCGACCGCGTACCACTACCACCTGCATGCCTCGACATTTCCCTGCATCATCCATGTTGATTTTGGTGGTGCCTGCAAGTCCGTGCATACCTCAAAAATACTCTAAATTACGTCTTTCATAATTTATTACAAGGAGTTGACAAACATGTAGTCTCGCAGAAAGTACATGCTGTGTAGTCACCTTGCTTACGTTTCCGCTGTCAAGGACAAAACCTAAAACTAATTTGAAGTAAAACTGTACTTAGTACAAAGACAACATTTTTATTTTTTTGCGGGTAAAAGACAACATTCTAGTCTATCTAAGCAGCAAATAATTTCATGCCGAGATAGAAATAACAATTTTCCAAAAGTATATACCAGAACATCAATTTTAAGATAATTAATTACTGCAACTTTAATTAGATTTATGTTCTAAAACAATCCTGGAGCTCGGTTGCTAACTGAAAATTGGGGCAGGCGGCACACTGACTTCTAGAATCAGTAAACTACGTTAGGCGGTGGGTCGTTATTCCATCGACGGAGAAAACGAGTACAAGGAAATAAAACAAACTAAGAATCATAACACAGTTTCATGGAACTGCATGCAGATCGAGTTAATTAGATCCACACGAAATATAATGCAGCGTGGACTACTGCTAATATACTATAACATACTCTATATATATATAACACGTAACGTTACTACATGTAGAATGGCCGGTGGGCTAGTGGTAACGGTCTAACGGATATATGTTGCGTGCTACTCCGTATGAAGTGTACGATGTACGCGGGAAGTAACTCCTGCCGGCCTGGACGCGTGGACATGGATTATTTCAGATCTGGTCTGATTTAGCGCGTTGCTTTGCGACATGCTGATCAGGCTCTCACTCTAGGAAACCGGTTGCGGAAGACTTTTTGGAGCCTACAAACCGAAATTTAGCCGCTCAAATCGTACGTTGACCATGCCACACCCACACATACGAGGAACAACGAGAAAAATGTCCATTTAAAGTAATTTTATGTTTTGCAAATATGTTTTAACTCTCTTTAAAATGACAAGTGCAGAAGTAAAACTTCAGTTGAAAGATGGAGACAGAATTATTAAAAGAAACGAGGATTCAAAGAAATTTATCACTGATTATTACCATACTCTCTCCATCCTGAAATACAAGGCATTCCAACGTTCTTGGAGAATCAAACTATTTTATGTTTGATCAAAATTTTAAAGAGAATCATAAAGATTTATGATATCAAATAGATATATTATGAAAATATATTTAATAGAGAATCTAATGATACATATTTGATATCATAAATGTTATTACTTTGTTGTATAAATTTGGTCAGACTTGAAAAACTTTGACTCCCTAAGAATGTATTTCAGGACGGAGGGAGTAGTTTATTTGGATCTTCGAAGACTTGTCTTTTAACTTTAGATGAAATTCTATATCAACAAGTAACAAGAAACATTGATTGCCCACATAACAACGCACCTTACCTCTCACTAGCCTCAACTTCGCAGTTACACTGCTGCAGAGACCGTCATCCGTATCGGCTCATACGTACCGGCCCAAGACGCTTCGGTGCGTTTAACTCATTCACACCGGCTCGAATGTGTCGGTATACATTCAAACTGGCACATTTACTTAAATGTGTTGGCACGCTCAGTCTTTCAGTTGAACTGCTTCATTTCGCACTGCAAGTTGCAATTCTTCACCTTGACTTGCTTGCAAGCGGTAGATGTTATTGCAATGTCATACTGCTCGCTCTCTCGCCTCCTCATCATTTTGCCCTTGCAAATAGTAGTTCTTCGCTCTTCATCTTCAATCTTCATTCGGTCTACTTCGTTCTCATCTCAAGCCAAAGGTGCAACTTGAATCGTATATTCCTTCTTATTTTCTCTCATTTGCTCCGATTTTATTGTGCTTAAATTCACTCTAATCTAGATCTGATGATCCTACAACTTTATGTGTGGAGCAGCGATCCAGATTGTATCGTCATCACCCCACAACTACTACTACTACCGGATCGTCACTACTGCAGCGACCCTTATCCGCGTCGACATGAAACCCTCATCCGTGTCGACGTCAGCACTGCTTCCCTTAAGGCGATGCGAAAGAGGGCGCTATTCGAACCGATGCTACAACCACTTCGAATGACCGCTTAAACGTGCTGGCGTATTACACACCGCTTATGATAGGCATATATTGGAAGTGGCTTTTAGATCCCCACAATGTTAGTGTCATATATGAGAATCGATTGTTAATTACATTGCATTATTTGTTAACTATTGCTACCAGTTTGATTAGCACCAGTTATAATGATATAGTTGTGTTTAAAAATATAAGGTGGTCGTCGTCCATTAGTCATTAAACTGCCAGTCCATCAGTTGAGTACTAGATATATATGCATCGTTATGAATGAATTGCACACATAACAGATTCACATTCTACTGACTGTGAACGCGTATGTGTATGTGCTAGACGTTCATAACAATAAAAAAGTACCCTGTCAGAGTATATCAATAAAATCACTTGGACAAACCATCATCGGTTCATCAACATCCATCACTTGGCACTTCAACAACTAGATCTCATAATTTAGAACAACAGATATGTAAACAGATATAAATTAAACCGGAGCTAATTTAACATATATAAATTAAACTAGGCAGTTCAACAACTAGACCTCATAAACAGAACAGTTAGCTAATAATAGTAGATCTCATAATAAACGATAAATCCTAGCTAGCTAGACGGACCAAAATGGACAATTAGTTCATAACAAAATACGTAATCCGACGATGCTTACATTGCCGGATTACACCGCAATATGGGAGGGAGCAGAGCCGCCTCTACCATCACCGAGGCGGAGGTCATGGTCAAAGGGGAGGCAACGAAGCCTTGTGGTGACTGGTGAGGTCGCACTCTAAGGATGCACAAACACAGGTCCTCTCTACAGCCAAGGAGGCTATCGTGGCCGGGGATATGGCCCATGCCTCGAGCGCAGACTGCCTCCCCACGACATCAGTGGCGGCATGGGCGGCAGAGGCTCGGGCTTTTCATGACTCCTCCATGGATCCAGTCAACCTGGATGCAGATCCAGTGGTGACTATGGCCAACGAGCGACGGAATGCCTCCCTTGAGCGTGCGCTTTTCTCGCTAGGACGAACAACCGGCTTTCTAGAGCGTGCGCTTGAGAAGAAGATGAAAGCGAAAGAGATCGAGAGGGGCAAAGAGATTGAGTGAAAATGGACGGATTGATTGAGACTATCTATATATAATGAAAGAAGGCAGCCAACTTGCATTGCACGATAATATGATGCAGTTGACGCCACGCTTTAACTCCTACGCGCACTCACTGATGTGAAGGAGAAACTGCTCCTGCGCGCGCTTCAAATTCTAAGACGGCCGATTCAAATCCCAAAGCAAGCGGCCAAATTTTAATCACTAGATTAAAGGGATATTCTAGCCGGCTGGAAAAGCACGCTTTAGTATATGAATATATGTGCCAGTCCGCTTCAACACCGACGCGGTTAGTTAAACGAGCCGGCTCTAGAAGCCCACCGGCACATTTGACGGCATGTTTCGTGTTGGCACCAGAAGTGCTGGTGCAAATGGCTTAAACGCACCCGGTCCAACTTGAGCCGATGCGTATAGGCCGATGTGGATCTCAGCAGTAGCGCGTGCAAGACGTCGATGATGGCAACGTCTTCTACATGCAGCTTCCTTCTCCGGCCGATGTGGGCAGATTCTAAGGCCGCGTCTGGTATTGGTGGGAGGAGAACGTGACTTACGCCGCGTCAGGCAGGTTCGGGAAAGCGAGGCCTTCAATCTGGCGATTGAATCCGTCTCACCTCGTTAGTTGTATTAGCTAGTTTATAATTATGTTTTAATTTAGTTCAATAAGAGTAGATGTGGATGACTATGAATAATGTAATGGTTAATTAATTGCATGTTCATTTCATCTGGAAGATCATTATATATTTTTTAGAGATACATCAGTATTGTTTTATTTTTTTAAAAAAATCAGAAAACATTCTAAGCAACACAAATGTGAACCGCTTAGAGTGGTAGACTATTCTAAGTGGTTCAGTTTCGGCCCACTTAGATAGATAGACGTTTCTAAGCGGCCCAGATCTGCGCCACTTAGAATGAGTTACGAGGTTAGATATATGAGGCGGTCGGTGATGGCAGCTTCAATCGGAACCATAAAACTATCCACTTCCCTGCTACCGTGCACAGCTCCTCACCCATCGTCGTCGTCCACAAAGATCCTATATCACTGCCACTGTCGGCACAACTCCTATGAAATGGCCCCGACCGCCAAAGAGGAAGCCAAGGCTATCATGGCTTTGGTGGTCGTGGTGACGGGTCTCATTGAGGTTGTGGCATGCACGACCATTGCTGGTGCATCCTTAGAGTGCGACCTCACCACGAGGTGCAAGTGCCCCCCCTTCGACCATGACCTCCATCGCGGGTGCAAGTGTGTCCCCTTCGATCATGACCTCCATCGCGGGTGCAAGGCTCTATGAGTGTTGTTGTTGCGGTGTAATCCAGCGACGTAAGAGCCACAATCACCTATTTTGTTATGAATGAATTACCCATTTTGATCAGACTAGCTAGGCTTTATCATTCGTTATGCATATAGTACTTGCTTAGTTTTAGTACCACTATTTGTAGTTGATGATTAGCTTTAGTTGATGATCACTTTTAATTGTTATGAACTGCTCAATATTAGTTGCATCACTATCTATAGTTGATGATTAGCTCTATTTTGTTTGTTTGCCAATCTATCTGTCTATTTAGATTTCTGCAACTCATATCTAAAATGGTCAAGTACAAGTGAGATGTCAATCTATCTATTGTGTTTGTCCAAGTGATTTTGAATGTTAATGAATGAGTATATGTATGTTGTTATGAACGTCTAGCACGCACACTTTCACATTCTTGCACGTACATGTTCACATTCAGTTGAATGTGCATCTGTTGTATGTGCAATTCGTTTATAACAATGCATATGGTACTTCATTGAGATCGAATGGCTGATGGACGTCCACAGTTTTTTAAACCGCGTGCAAAGTATTCTAATGACGTTAATCCACACTGCTAGTTATAGGTTAACAAACATTCGGCCTAGTTAACAACCGCTTCAACTATGACAGTCAAACGCATTGGCGCTAATCTAAAACGGTAGATCTACGAATCCAAACTAGGCTTTGAAAAGACCTTACATAAATCCAAGTTAATGTTGGTGTACCTTTAAGTCCGTGCATACCTCAAAGATACTTTAAATTACACGTCTTTCAGAATATTATTACAGCGGGATTCACAAAACATTTGTCTCGCAGAAAGTACATGTGTAGTCACTTTGCTAAAGTTTCTGTTACCAAGGACAAAACCTCAAAACCTAAAACTATAGGGTTAATTGGATACGTGCCATTGTAACTTCTCAAGTTTGAAAAAATGCCATTACAATTCTTCTATTTAGAACGGTGCCATTACAATTCTACCATAACCCGAATCGTGCCATTATCTATGCCTCCCACGCCCTCAGGCCCACATGCAGACCCGTTCCGCATACAATCTTTTCGTATTGCCCCTTCTACCCCTGTACGCGCGTTGAGAATTGGCGATTCGGCCGGTCCCAACCAGACCGAGTCCCCGTTCCTCAACTCCCCAAACCCTATTCCCCATCCTCCACGACGGGCAGCGGTGACAGCGGCGGCGGCGGCGTCGGCGCAGAGTGAAGTTGAAGGCCACCGGCGATGGGCGTGGAAGGAAGCTGAGCTACTGCAACAAAACGCTTCACCGCCAATGGAGGTTGTGGCACTGGAGATGCAGGACGCCATGACGAGGTAAGCCTTGCTGATTTGTAAGAAACTAACTGAAACACTCACAATCGAGTTGGTTTGCTTAAGGATTGGGTCTTGGGTTGAATAGATCTAACGATTTTATAGGATTTGTTTGACTTTTTTGCTTTGGCTTCCTGATTCCTTGTAGGAAGGAGATGTTCACGCTAGAGATTAAGGTGCAAGGTTTTGTGACAAAGGACTCAAACAGTAGCAGAACTTGCATAACGGGCTCAATATTGACGTGTGAGGTGGAGATAGGATCTATTTCACTTGAGTTGTTGAGGACAAGCCTATGCAATGAGGTCAAATGGGGCGGTAATCAGTCTACCACTATGTGGTTCTTTGACAAGCGTTTGCATGACAATGTTAGGCTAGAGAATGAGATCCAGATGATTGACATGTTTGAAATGTACAAATCAGAGATGAGATGCGAGATAGTTGCAGCAGTCTCTGATACAGAGTTGGTACATAATGAATCTGAACATGAATTTTCTCAATTGCAACCTTTGTGTGTGTTGCCTACATTTGATGAATCTCGTAGTGAGCCTACACCTAACACAGGTGATGAGGCACATGCTTCAGAACCTGACATATTTGACAATGAGGAGTATGTTGGTGTGGATGACGAACACATTTACATGCCAGCGCCACTGCCAACACAGCCACCACAGCCTACTGACGAACCTAACAATGCTAGTGCTGCTTATGTTGAACCTGAGGTTGAGATCAATGATGCAGATCCTGAGCACATCCATGTGTTTCATGACCCTGAGAACCCAAGGATTGAGAAGGGTGCTTTGTTTCCTAATATCTTAACCTTTAGGAAAGCAATAAGGCATTATGCAGTTGTAAAAGGATTTGAGTTTGCTGACCTGAAGACAGATCCAACTAGATTCATTGCCAAATGTGCACACAAGGGTTGCCCATGGCGCATACATGCTTCTAGGCTCCAAGATAAGAGAACAATACAGGTATATTGGACTACCAAATTTGAGTTTTTTTTGTTATGATTCATTTGATGTTTTCTGATAATATTCTTTGTTGTCTGCAAATAAAAGTTCTAGGTGGAGAACATAATTGCCCAAGCACCAAGCTTGTAGAAGGGAAGATGGCAACTCAAGGTTGGGTGGCCGATAAGCTGTCTGACTGGGTGAAGAAGAACCCAAAGACGCGGCCAAAGGAAGCAAAGGAGAAAATTGAGTCAGAATATGGCATCAAGTTGAAGTATTCTAAAGCTTGGTCAGGTATGAAGCTTGCTATTGAGCAGATGCATGGTACATATGAAGAGAGTTTTCAGTTGTTGTTTAATTGGAAAGAACAAATGGAAATAAATTCACCAGGTAGCATTATAGAAATAGAGCTAGAGAAGATTGGCAAAAAAATGTGTTTCAAGAGGATATTTGTTGCACTCAAGCCATGCATAGATGGATTTTTGGCTGGCTGTAGACCTTACATAGGTGTTGATGCATCTAGTTTGAAAGGCCAGTACACTGGCCAGTTAGCAAGTGCCACTTCAGTTGACGGACACAATTGGCTGTATCATGTGGCATATGGCATATTTCACTCTGAAATAGAAGATAACTGGAAGTGGTTCCTCCAGCAACTACATAGGGCTGTAGGATCTCCCAAAGGTCTGGTTATATCAAGTGATGCCTGCAAAGGTTTAGAAAATGCAGTCAGTGCTATCTTCCCAGAAGCAGAGCATAGGGAGTGCATGAGGCACTTGTATGGGAACTTCCTGAAGTACTACCAAGGGGATGTTTTCACAAAACATTTGTATCCAGCAGCTAGAGCATACACTGAGGGACTGTTTAGATGGCACATTCAGAAGATTTATGAATTTGCTCCAGATGCTATACAATTTCTTGAGGAACATCACAATAGACTTTGGTACAGGTGTGGTTTTTCTGAGGATAGCAAGTGTGACTACTTAACTAATAATGTCTCAGAGAGTTTCAACAGCCAGATCAAATCCATGAAGGTGTTGTTGCTGCATGAGTTAGTAGATGGTCTAAGGGAGCTGATAATGGAGAAGAGGTACCTGAGAAGGCAAATTGCTAGTGAAATGGAGGATGGCATACTGCCAAATGTTATCAAGGAGCTCAACCAGATAAGCAACAACCTGAAAGTGGTCAAGGTTGCAAGAAGTGATGATGATTGTGCTGAAGTAACTCTGCTGGATGAGTATAACAACACTAAGAGGCACTCAGTTGATCTCAAGAATCACAAATGTTCATGTAGAGTTTTGGCAAGTTACAGGAAAACCTTGCAAACATGCATTGGCATGGATATTGTCAAACAGAGGTGTCCTAATCCCTCCCTTTGTGCATGAATACTACTCTGTGGCCAAGTTTAAGGCAGCTTATGAGGGTAGAGTATGCACAATGCCGGACAGATCCCAATGGCCTGTGGTTGATTTGGGCTTCCAAGTTTGGCCACCACTACGGAAAAGAGCACTAGGAAGGCCAAGAGTCCAGAGGATTAGAGGAGCTCTTGAGCAGCAAGCAACCAAAAAGAAGGTGATGTGCAACAGATGCAAGGATTTTGGTCACTTTGCCAAGACCTGCAAGTTGGCAGAACCATCACAGGATGGGCACCATGCAACACCAAGCAAAAGGTACGTGCATGCATGTTATTTTTGCATAATTTATTAGTATTCATTCCTTCATATTCCTTATTTGCATGTCTATTAATTTTGCAGGAAGAGGCAAGCGGATGGAGAGGCAAGTACTTCTACTGCACCAAAGAAGAAGAAAACGCCTAAGAAGAAGAAAACTCCTATGAAGAAAAAGACTCCTAAGAAGAAGAAGACTCCTAAAAAGAAGAAGGAGGCTCAAGCAGCAGCAGCTCCACCACCAAGAGCTATGAGAAGCCTCAAAGATTGGCTCGGCATGTAATCCCTTGTGATGTCAATTTATGTCTAAGTGAATGTACCTGTTTCTGTTTCTTATGGCAATGCGAACCTGTAATGGTACTATGAATCTGTACTAGCTATGTGAGCCATTAATGACAATGTGAACGTGCTTATGCCTATCACTATTTGAGCCTGTAATTAATGACGGTTCTAGTTCTGGTGTTATCGTTCTTCTCCAGTTATTATTAATGTTCTTATTAGCACATATTCTTTCGTTGTTCTTCATGCTGCTGGCCTGGATCCAGTGAAATGGAGGCAACGACATTGGCTCTATCTGGTCAATGGGCCGTCGCTTGGTCGCCATCCTCAGCGCACGTACAGGGGGCAACGATCCGGTGCTGGGGTCAGTCATTCTAAACGCGCGTACAGGGGTAGAAGGGGCAAAACGGATAGATTGTATGCGGAACGGGTCTCCAGATGGGCCTGAGGGCGCGGGAGGCGTAGATAATGGCATGATTCGGGTTATGGTAGAATTGTAATGGCACCGTTCCAAATAGAAGAATTGTAATGGCATTTTTCCAAACTTGAGAAGTTACAATGGCACGTATCCAATTAACCCAAAACTATACTCCCTCCGGTTTGGTAAAAGAAGACGTTTTGGACAAGATTTGAGTCAAACATTGAGAATATAAATCGTGAATAACTTTTAAATTGTTGAGTTTGAAAATGTGAAAGCTACATGAATAGATTTTTCTTGCAAAATACTTTCATAAAAGTATACATATGTTAGTTTTTAATAAATATATTTATAAAAATAAGAAGTCAAATTTGCACTTTGGAGACCGTGTCGTTGTTATAAACGACTTGTTTTGCCAAACCGGAGGGAGTACTTAGGCTAATCCTAGTGTAAGTTTTATAGGGGTTACATGCACATTATTAAATAAGCTGCCACGTAAGCAAAAATAATGACATGACGAGAAATTTATGAAGAGACAGAATTGAGAATTGTTCCCTATGTTGCTTATCACCATGTCATTTTTACTGATGTCGTACACTACCGTGTAATCTGTGTACACACCGTGCACACGATGTTTATACGGCCTAAACTCTAAACTGTGCTGGACCGAACGACTACCGTTTAGTGTTTAGGCTAACATTACTTAGAGCAGATTGTATGAACTCAGAGAACAAACATGTATATACCGAGAACAAAATAATTATTCATGCAAACAAATTGTATGAACTCAGAAAACAAACACGTATATACCTAAAACAATAATTATTCACACTGAATAATTTATATGAACCAACTAAACAAACACGTATATACCTAGAATAGATTGTATGAACTCACAAAACAAACACGTACATACTTAAAACATATTGTATGAACTCACAGAAGAAACATATATATACTTAGAATAAAATAATATTCACGCCAAACAAATTGTATCAACCTACAAAACAAACACGTATATACATAGAATAAAATTATACATGTAAATATATCCACTAATAAGTTTAAAACATAAAGAAAATAAAGAAAGCTTCAAAAATATAATTACTAAAAATATAAATAAGTTTATAGTTCATAATAACCACAACTGATGTGACGGTGCAATACTAATTTTCACTGTCCAGTTATGTAAGCAGGTATCACGTTCTTATTATCTAGAGTAAGTCTTAAGTTTAAATCTCTCCTACAATACTATTTTTGCTAATTTAAAAAAATAGTAAGCAAAAGAAAAATAAAAAGGAAAAAAATTGTACGAAATTTCTATCGGAAGGAAAAACGAATAAATAAGTCAATGAAAAAGTGGGAAGAAAAAATGGAAAAAAATAAAAAAAGTGAGGAAAAACATGAATGGAAAAAGGCCTATCCGAAACAAAAAAAAACGGGGAGTCCGTGGGAAAAGAAAAAACCGAAAGAAAAAAAACATGAAAGAAAAAGAGGTCAATCGGAAAAACAAGAGAGAAAAAAATGGGAGCGACTAGTCCCCGCACCTGCGGGGTAGCGACATGCGCCGCACACCCTCCGAGACTCCAGCTCGCTTTCACTCAATTGGGCGGACCCCAAGGGAAGAATATTTGAAAAAAGTTATATATCATAAACCGAGTATGCAAATCATAATTCGATTGCACCATCGTACTTCTAGTAACATGATCTTCAAAATAAGACCACACTTGTCTATATTTAGATTTAATAAAGGAAATATTGTTTAAAAGGATGAACAATTCATCCGGTTTTACCAACTGGAACAAGTTATCCAACCTTGCGGAGCAAAAAGTTGTATAGGAGGAACATAAATTTTAAATACAGAACATGTCATCTAGTGGAACAAAATATTATCGTATAGAAGTTAAAGTGTAACAAATCATCTAAACTTATGGAACAAAAATATCGTATATAAAGAACACACACCTTAACATCTGGAACAAATCATACTAAACTCATGAATCATAAGTAGGTTAAAATGGAACAAAATAATGTACGAGAGGAACAAAAAAATACTGTACGAGAGGAACAAAAACTATATAGGAGGAACAAATAGTGTAAACACATGAAACGGAAAAAAGTATACAGTTACAACAAATAATATGACTCATGGAACATAAATATATACACGCCAAACAAATCAGACTACTCGAATTATTTGAACTCAAAAACAAAAATTTATTTAAAAAAACAAAATATCATATGAAAAAATTGAAACAAATATACCAAATTATTAGTATAGACAAAACTATTTATATTGAATCATTCAAAATATATCATAATAGTACGTACAATATACGTAAGAGAATAAGTAAAAAAATAAATAGAAAAAATGAAAATAAAAAATTAGAAATAGAAAAACAGTATCACGATATAAATTCTTGAAATAAGAAAGAAAACAACAATTGGTCATATTACGATATTACGTAAGAGAATAAGTAAAAGAATAAATACAAAAAGAGAAAAGGTAACTAACCTGACGAATCACATCGTGGGCTGGCCACCAGCTGGCGCGCGGGGGCGTTGTATGCACCACGCTCGCATGCTGTTCGTGCATGCTGCTATGGGGCCACTATCTGGCGCGCGGGACATGCTGCTCTCGGCGCTGCTGGGATGTGCGCGGACGGCATTCCCACCGCGTATGCGGCGTATAGAAAATCCGAAAAAAACGGCGTCCGGAAGAAAAAGTAGAGAGAAAAAACGGTGTCGGTTTGAGGGAAGAAAAAAACGAAAGAAGAAAAAAAAAAGCGTTGGTGGAAAACGTCGAGAGAAAGAGAAAAGCTCAGGTAGGCCTAAACAATCCATTGGTCGAATTGGTAAACGGGCCGAATTGCACAGTACGTGGGCCGGAAAAATATCACGGCTGGAGCGCTTCAGCGACGTAGTGCTAACCGTAGCTTCAGCGACGCATGAAGTAGCAGATGTTGCATGTACTCCGTATGAAGTAGCAGTGTAGCACTATGCGGGAAGAAGGAACTCTACCGCCTTGGACGCGTGGTCGTGGTCTATTCTGCTGATCTGATTTAGCGCGTGGCTTTGCGTATGCAGATCTTGTACTAACTCTAGAAAACCCGATTGCGGAAGAGTTTTCCGAGGCTACAAAGGGCAATAACCGCTCAAATCGTACGTTGATCATGCCACACCCAGACATACGACGAAACATACGACGAACTAAAAAGAAAAATGTCCATTTAAAGTGATTTTATGTTCTGCAAACATTTTTCGCAGGAGTAATAACACTCCAAAATAAAACTACAAAATTATACGACACCAATGTTCATTATTTGAAACATCGAAAACAATATTAGCACAGCTTCATTGTCACCGTATTGCAAATCCATGAATAGGGGTGGAAAGTGGTACACAGATATCCAAATTCATATTATCTAAAATCTATACTATAAGGATCCTAAACAATTGAAAACATTTCTCACCCGAGAAAACTTCCTGTACCCCTCATGTTGGACCCACCTGACAGCCATCAAAATGGCAGGACCATTGGGCGCCTGAGTAAAAATTGAAGATGCAAAATGAATCCCAGAAAATCCCTGTTTTTTCTCACCGGCCAAATTCTATACCCGCCCGCCTGTACCCACGTATCCCAGAAATTAGGAAGGCAGCGTTATTTCCTTTTGGACGCATACGCAAATAGATCGCTCCCTTCCCTGTCCTCCCCAGATCGCGCCCTTCCCTTCCTCATTCTCGCCATCATCCCTACCTCACGCGGACTCTCTCCCCGGCCCTAGCTCAAGCTGCCGAAGAAGGTGATGAGTCCGGCCCAGGCAAGGATTGGATTATGGCAAGCCCGATGCACCGATTACGCAGTTTAGCATCGCACACCAGGTTAGACGACCCTCACGATCCGACTACGACGAGCAAGCCCGAAGCGCCAATGCAATCGCTGAACCGCAACTCTGGTGGCCCCCTTGGGGAAAGGCCCAATCACCCCAAAAGACTAGTCCGATAGGGGAAGGGTGGCTCTCCCTTTTAAGGTGGCTTCCTCCTCCCAAGCTAAGCAAGGTGGGATTATTCAGAGGCTCACACGGTCGCCGCCCGACTACAACTGGGCCACTCGGCCCATCTTGTTGCGTCTTTGCCAGCGGGTAATAGTGGAGGATGTCCTCATCAGAAGGTGACGAGGCTGGCGACTTCGCCGCCGGTGGTGGCGACGGTGAAGCCGCGGGTGAAGGCCGAGTGCGGCATGGCCGTGGCGGCCGTGGCGGAGGTGTCGCTGGCGGAGGAGGTCGAGAGGACGCGTGAGCAGCGGGGCCAGATGCAGGAGACGAGGGAGCGGACGGAGCTGGAGATGGACGGCCGCGCGGAGGCACTCGACTGGGAGGCGGCGGAGTGGGGGTGTCGCGCTGTCACACTCGTGGTAGTCGGAGATCAACGACGTGAGAATCACAAGAGCAATCAAACTCGGATAGACGAACGGGTGCGGGCGATGAACCCTGAACCTCCCTTTCGAACGATGTTCTATTTTCAGATTCAGAATAGTCTTCTCCCACAGGGACGGCCTTTACAAGCAAGTCCTGGCTACTGGCCGTAGGGCCCACATGTCATACATAGAGTAAAACGTAAACGTACATAAGCAACACACGATACAGAAGACGTAATCCTCTTTGCCCGCCTTCATGCCGTCGCCTCCGGTGGAGCAGGTCTGACATTACCCCCGCCTGAAGAACTTGCTGGTCCTCCAGCAAGCACATCTGAAAACCTGTCAATTAGCACATACCAGTCCTCCTAGGTGGCCGCTTCCCTTGGTAAAGTTCGCCATTTGATCAGAGCTTGTGAAATTGCCTTCCCTCCTTTCTTGACCAACCTTCTCTCTAGTACTTCTTCAGGATACAAGTCTTCCTTGTCAAGCTCTGCAACATGAGGTAGAGTAGAGAAAACTAGCGAGTAATCAGGGTGGAACGACTTGAGTTGCAACACATGAAACACGGGGTGGATCATGCTCTCATCTGGTAACTCAAGTTGATAATGCTGCCCTGCCGATCCTCTCCAACACCTTGTATGGCCCAAAATACTTGAATGACAGCCATAGTACAAAATAGCCGGCTATAGCTCCGCTATCTCCCGCTATAGCTGATTTTAAAGAGGTGCCGCTATTTGCTTTTACGTGCAATTTAGCCGCTATTTGACGCTATAGCTCCATTTAGCCCGCTATTAGCTGTTTTTGGAGGTCTACCGCTAAATGCCTTAGCCCGCTATTTTGTACCATGATTGACAGCTTTGGAAAGGGTCTGTTAACTAAAGATGATTGTGCATAAGGTTGGAGTTTTAACAATACCATATCTCCCACCTGAAAGTCCATATCAACCCTTTTCTTGTCTGCTGCCATCTTCATCTTATTCTGTGCACGAGCCAAGTGTTCTTTGAGAACTGCAGCTTGAGTCTGAAGCTCTTTCACTGTCTCAGCCACAGAAGGTATAGCTGTTGTGCCTGCTGATGAAATGCCTTCCACACTCGGGTCATAACCATATAGTGCACGAAATGGGGAACAACCCAATGATGAATGGAAAGATGAGTTATACCATAGTTCAGCTTGAGACAGCCATGCGTTCCACTGTTTTGGTTCCTCAGCAACAGCACATCTAAGAAACATTTCCAGGCACTGATTCACTCTTTTGGTTTGCCCATCTGTTTGAGGATGATATGCAAAACTTAATACCAGAGTTGTACCCAACAACTTAAAGAGGTGTGTCCAGAATGTACTTGTGAACACAGGGTCCCGATCAGACACCATTGAATTTGGTAAGCCATGCCGTTTAACTACTGTGTCAAAAACTGACTGAGCCACTGTCTTTGCTGTATAGGGATGTTTCAGTGGGCATATTTGGTAAACCTATCCACCAGCACCAAGATGACACAGTATCCTTCAGATTTTGGGAGCCCTTCAATGAAGTCCATAGAGATATCCTGCCATGCTCCTTTAGGAATTGGTAAAGGTTGCAAGAGTCCCAAGGGGTGTGTATTACAATTCTTAGCATGTTGGCAGATAGAGCATTGTTTAACAAAATCTTCCACAGCTTGTTTCATTCCTTTCCAAGAAAACATCCTTTTTACTCTCTGATATGTAGCCAATGACCTAGAATGTCCACCCACTGCAGTTGAATGCAAATTGGCAATAATCTTTGTCTGTAAAGCTGAATTGTGCCCTACCCACAGCTTGCCCTTATCTAATCACTCCATCTGTCAGAGAGTAGCCATGGTCATTAGGAGTGTGAACAGCAAGTTGAACTAACAGTCTTTGAGCATATGGATCTGTAGCATAAGAGTTTAACAGCTCCTGCACCCATGTTGGTTGTACTGAAGACATTGCTTGAATGGCATATAAATGACCCACCCTAGATAGTGCATCTGCTGCCAAATTCTCTTTGCCCTTCCTGTATACTATTTTGAACTGAAGGCCCATCAATCTTGTCATGGCTTTACGCTGCATCTCAGAATGCAAATTTTGTTCAGTGAGATAAGCAAGGCTCTTATGGTCAGTTCTAATCACAAACTCTTGGTGTTGCAGATATCGCCTCCACTTCTCCACAGCCATGATCAATGCCAAGAACTCCTTCTCATAAATGGACAGGTGTTGATGCTGCTGAGTTAAAGCTTTGCTAAGGAAGGCTACATGTTGATCTCCTTGCATCAGTACAGCCCCAATACCCGTCGGTGTTCTACCGTCGATCCTACCGAGGGGTATCCCGAGGTAGTAGAGTTTCAGGTGGGTTTCGCCGAGATCAGGAACGCAAAGGCTAAGAGACTCAGGATTTAGACAGGTTCGTGCCGCTTAGAAGGCGTAATACCCTACGTCCTGTGTGGTGATTGGTATTGATGAGATCGTGTGTTTTGGAGAGGGTCCCTGCCCAGCCTTATACACACGGCAGGCATGGTTACAAGGTTGGTTCCTAATAGGATCCTAACCAATTACTACTCGGAGAGTGCTTTACAAGGCAATCCGAGTAGTTTACAAGTCATACAACTAGTTTCCATAAGGAGAAGAGTCCTTGCAGTACTCTACTCGTGTTCTTCACGCCTGGTATGACTCTGTTTGGAGACAATCCATGTGTCCCTGTGGGCCCATGGTCGTACCTCCAACAAGCCCCCAAGCGCTTCATCGTCGAGTATCGTCAACTGAGTGCTTGCCAAGCCAATCGAGTGCTTTTTCGAGTTCTTCGAGTGCTTGATCAGTCTTGGACAGGTCTTGGTTGTCACGAGGCCATGAGGTGCTTAAGCCCCGTTGATTTTGATCCAATAAGTAGTCTTCAAAATATTATATGGTGTGCGATAAAAATCGCACTCCATATGGAGTAGCCCCCGAGCCTTAAGTTGAATCGAAGAATCAGGTTGAGGGTCCACAGAATCTTGAATCTTCATCTTGTTCTTGAAATGTGCAATTTTGGAAAAATTGCACTTGATATCAAGTAGCCCCCGAGCCTTGGGTTGAATCAAAGAATCAAGCCGAGGGTCTTGATTTAAGTCTTCAGTCTTCAGAAAAAATAAAATTAGCAGTTGCTGTATATAGCCTATCAGCCCCCAAGCCTTGAAACGATTCAGAATGATCAATTCAAGGGTCTAGCGAGCTTTAGGGTTCTTCAAATCATCTTGGAGATCATCATCCGAGTGGTAATTTGCGCCCAACAATAATGGTCACAGCAAATCTTGTCGATCGAGTCATCTTGGAGATCATCATCCGAGTGGTTTTCTTGTACCCAGCCCCCGAGCATAGGAGCCAGCGGAGATGCATCGAGTAATATGTAGTCGAAATAGCCACCATCAGTAGAGTAGCAAAAACAGAGTAGGTCGTGGTTGACTTGTCACGCCGCGATCTCCCCAGAAACAGGAGTCAGGTGCCAATGTAGTCGAGGCCCCATCATTGGTACTTGGCGACTCAAATATGCTGGAGAAAGACAACTAGGTAAGCCTGATGGCGAACCGAGTTGTAATTTTAGCGTCAGCCCCCGAGCATGGAAGCTGGCGAAGATGTGATGGCACGCTGCGGGGCCTAGAGAGTTGTCATCCAAACAAAGTAGTCGACACTTGGCCAATCTTGTTAGAACAAAATAAAAATAATTGAAACAAGTAACTTAGCTTGTTTGTTGTCATTTGTCGATGAAGCGGACTAGTCAGAGTTGATTCCAACTAGTTTGAGTTCATCACGAGTGCATTGGCAATGCGGCAGTACCGCGGCACAAGCTGAAGTCGAGCTTTGGCTTGATAACTTGCAACGGGTTGAGGCGGCCACCACATTGGTGAATTCCATTGATCATGATGCGCCCGAAGAGTCATCCAAACCACTCTTGCAGTGTATTCAGGAAGCCCCCGGCAAGTTGTACTCATTTTGTGAGTTATACTTCAAAGCACTTGATAACTGGTACTTGAAGATCACTACTCATACTGTGGAGTAGACTCTAGAGTACTTTCAAATAAGTACTCAGAGATTTAAAATTACTACTCGTCTGTAGAGTAGACTCTGGAGTACTTTCAAATAAGTACTCAGAGATTTGAAATTACTACTCGCCTTGTGGAGTAGACTCTGTAATACTTTCAAATAAGTACTCAGAGATTTGAAATTACTACTCGCCTTGTGGAGTAGACTCTGTAGTATTTTCAAATAAGTACTCAAAGATTTGAAATTACCACTTGTGGGTAGTTGCTTTATAAGGCTAGCTGGCCTCTACAGGTGTTCAGCCTGGTCTTAGTTAAATCTAAGTACTCAGGGATCCTGGAAAGTAGTTATGTGAGCTACTCTTCGGATTTTGACCGATGTATACTTTGGTGAATCAACAAGTATCAAAGGGAACTCCGGAACTTCTGCACGAGTGTAGTCGACGCACATGCGCCACTCGTTGTTGTTCTTCTTTCTCACCAAGACTGGATTTGCCAACCAGTCGGGTGGAAGACTTCCTTGATGAATCCTGCGGCGAGTAGTTTCGCCAGCTCCTTCTTGATTGCCTCTCGCTTGTCGGTTGCGAACCGTCGCAACCGTTGCCTCTTGGGTGTAGCTTTGGGATCGACGTTAAGGCTGTGCTCGATCAGGTTCCTTGTCACTCCTGGCATATCTGCAGGTTTCCACGCAAAGATGTCGCGGTTGGCTTGTAGAATCCTGACGAGCTCGCCTTCCTATTTCGGGGTTAAGCCGGCCCCGATCTCGGTGGTCTTCGACTGGTCTCCTTCCAGTAGTGGTGCGTCCTTGGTCGCCATATCTTCAGGGATAGCCGCCTTGTGTGGTCCGTGCTCCTTGCTGGGGACCTCGTACTCTGACTACTTCAGCTTCTGAGCCGCTGCGAAGATCTGGGCCATGGCGTTGGGTACCTGAGTGGTAGCCGCAAACTCCACAGCCTCTCTGTCGCAGTTGTATGATCGTCGCAAGTCGCCGCGGATAGAGATGACGCCTCTGGGTCCTGGCATCTCGAGGACGAGGTAGACGTAGTGTGGTATGGCCATGAACTTGGCCAAAGCCGGACGTCCGAGGATCGCTTGATACAAAGTCTCGAAGTCCGCCACCTCGAACTTGATGTATTCCGTCCTATAGTTCTCCTGCGTGCCGAATGTGACTGGTAATGTGACTTGGCCGAGGGGAAGACTGCCATTACCAGGGACAATGCTGTAGAACGAGGAATCGGTGGGAGTCAACATTTTTTCAATGTCTCAAGGTGCCAGAGAATAGCACGTTCAGCCCCGCCCCGCCGTCGATGAGCACCTTGGTGAGTTGTGATCCTGCCACCGTGGGGTCCAGGACGAGTGGCAATTGCCCTGGTTCGTCGTAGCTGTTCCACTGATCTGCCTTGGTGAAGGTAATTGGAACCTCCGAGTACTTTAGGTACCTTGGGACGGCTGGCTCAATTGCCATGATGTGCCGCAGAGCGAGCTTATGCTTCCTCCAAGTGGGGAAACCATAGTCGCCTCCCATGATGACCATGAGTACGTTCTTGGGCTTCTGGAACTTGGGCGTCTGGTCCTCGTCGTCGTCCTCTTCTTCGTCGTCGGTCCTGTCCTTGTTCTTGGCTTCAGGATCGAGTGGTTCCCTTGCCGTCTTCTTCTTGGCCTTGTTCTCTCGATCCTTCTCGGTGTATATGCGTTGGAGATCATAGCATTGGCCCATAGTATGCTTATGCTTCAGGTGCATTGGGCACGGCCTGTCCATGATCTTCTCAACGTCGCTCTTGCCGGGGTAGTTCTTCTTTTGGCTTCGCATGCCAGTCTCCAGAGTCGCGACTGTGTCGTCTGGCTTGCGCTTGTTGTTCTGAGAGCCCTGCTGGCCTTTGTTGTTATGCCTCTCCCTACCCTGGGGAGGGCCATACTTCTCGAGGTCGCGGTCTTCTGGCTCAGACCATGTCTCGACTTGGTCACGCAGGGCGTCTAGAGTCCTTGGTCGATGCAGGCCAAATTGCCTGTCAAAGAACCTGTTGGTGATGCCGTTCTGGAACAAGTCAATGCAGTCGCGATCAGAGACGTCCACCACCAGAGTCTTGATTTCCATGAAGCGGCGCATGTAGTCGCGTGTGCTTTCTCCTTTGTGCTGCTTGCACATGGCGAGAGTCGTGTCGAGTCTGGGGGCGACCTTATGTGCCTTGGAAGTTCGACACGAAGATCTTCTTTAGGCGTTCCCAGGAGTCGATTGAGCGTCGTGGCAGGTTTTCAAACCATGTCAGTGGAGCGGGCTCAAGTGCCATTGGGAAGTATCTGCACTTGATGGCGCTGTTGCCACCCGCGCACTCAATAGCTGTAGAGTAGATACGCAACCACGACTCAGGGGAGGTCTTGCCATTGTACTTCTCGAAGCCGACTGGTTTGAATGGTTGCGGGTAAACCGCCATCCGGATGTCCCTGGAGAACATTGGGTACTCGTCGTCTTCTTCCTTGTACCCTCGGGCTTCATCACGCCTCTTGGATTCAAGGATGGAGCATGCATCGTGGTTGACGTTGATGGTTTGCCGGAGGTCGACACTGTTTGCTGGCCTGTGGGATGACGTGGCAGCGTCGTTGCGATGAGTGCATCCGCCTCGTTGACGATCATCCTCTGGTCGGTGTGGGGGTGCGCCTTCCTGCGCGGTTGGCTTCTCCCGGTCGGCTTGGATTTGGTGGTCGATGCCTGTCGCGGGGAGGTTGGCGTCCGCTGCTTTCGACTTCTTCGCTTAGAGCTGCTCGGCCGCTGCGCGATGGTGAGGCCGCGATGGCCTTGTCGAGAGTGCGGATCATGTCGTTGATCCTTTCGAGTGCAGCTGCCGTCTCTGGGGTTCTTGGCAGGCTGCGGACGTGGTAGGCAATCTCCATGGCGTTAGCCGTAGGAGAGTCGTAGCGTGCCACTCGTGCGAACTCTTGAGCGAGGTTGCGCCCGGCCATGACGCGATTGCGAGCGTTTAGGCGGCGCTGAGCCCTCCTATTGTTCCGAATTTCTCTGTCCATGGCCGCTTGGGCAGATTCGCCAGCGGGTGCGTCTTCATTCGCAGAGATATCTCCTTCTAGCTCAAAAGCGTAGCGCGGGTCGTTGTCGACGTCACCAGCTGCTGCTGCGCCAGCCATGAAGACTTGTCGATTGGGTTCAACAAGTCGCTGGAGCTTGGGGTGACGAGCTCTGTAGAGCTTTCCTCTTCTGGCAGTAGCGGTGTGCCGTGCTGGAACGGCAGGTCGTCAGTAGCTTCAGACTCAAAGAGTACAAAGATCTGACAGGACTCGTAGACGTCCCATGGATCCTGTCTCTTTGGTAGACTGATCTTCCTTCAGGCGTGGCGTAGATCACGAGGTCGTGTTCGCCATCGTCTTGTAGTGTCTCCTCGTCCGAGTCCGAGTGGCATTTGGGGACCGCTTGGCTCAGAGAGTTGGCGTGTCCTGCCATGACTCGGACTGGAACGTCCCGCTTCGAGTCCTTGATGGACTCGAACTAGCTCCATAACGCCTCACATATGCGTGGGTCGAATTACGGAGTCCAAACCGGAATTGGGGTGGGAGGGTTGTTTGCTTCTCCGAAGTCGTGATCGACTCGGACTCTGTGCCCGCGGATGAGGTCCGCGAGCGTGATCTCGCCGAGTTGTTCGGCCAAATCTTCCACGATGGGCGCTTGCTCCTACTTCAACTCCGTGGGTGTCTCGATGAAGCTGTAGAAGCCACCCGAGCCGTCGGCGACGTAGACCCACGAGCCAAAGTGGAACTTTGTGCCCTCCTGAGGCGCTTCAGCTTGAATGTAGGTCACCATTGCGTTCTCCGCAGGATCTTCGAGGAAAACCCCTACCTGGCGCGCCAGATGTCGGTGTTCTACCGTCGATCCTACCGAGGGGTATCCCGAGGTAGTAGAGTTCCAGGTGGGTTTCGCCGAGATCAGGAACACAAAGGCTAAGAGACTCAGGATTTAGACAGGTTCGGGCCGCTTAGAAGGCGTAATACCCTACGTCCTGTGTGGTGATTGGTATTGATGAGATCGTGTGTTTTGGAGAGGGTCCCTGCCCAGCCTTATATACACGGCGGGCAGGGTTACAAGGTTGGTTCCTAATAGGATCCTAACCAATTACTACTCGGAGAGTGCTTTACAAGGCAATCCGAGTAGTTTACAAGTCATACGACTAGTTTCCATACGAGAAGAGTCATTGCAGTACTCTACTCGTGTTCTTCAACGCCTGGTACGACTCTGTCTGGAGGACAATCCATGTGTCCCTGTGGGCCCATGGTCGTACCTCTAACAATACCAGAATCACATGCATCACTCTCAACAATAATTGTTTCTTGAAATCTGGTAAGGCTAATACTGGTGTTGATGCCATGGCCTGTTTGAGTTTCTCAAATGCCTGTTGTGCTTCTGCATTCCATTGGACTGCCCTTTTCTAAGCAATTGTGTCAATGGCCTTGCAATGACCCCATAGTTTCTCACAAATTTCCTATAATAACCAGTAAGTTCCAGAAAACCCCTAAGTTCAGTAACAGTGGTTGGAACAGGCCATTTCAACATATCAACAGTCTTGGGCAGGGTCAGTTTGAACACCATCAGAAGAAATAATATGGCCCAGGTAGTCCAACTTTGTTTGAGCAAAAGAACACTTGCTTTGTTCCATGTACAGTTGTGCTCCCTAAGCTTAGTTATACATTCTAAGGTGTTTGACATGCAATTCCATTGGTTGGGCTATAGATAAGAAATATCATCAAGGAAAACCATAGCAAACGTTCTCAAGAAAGGTGCCAGTACCAGCTTTCATGATACACTGAAAGGTTGTTGGTGCGTTCCCGAAAGGCATCACCTTAAACTGATAATGGCCTTGATGTGTCTTGAAGGCCGTCTTGTGCTCATCAGTAGGTTTCATCCTCACTTGATGGTACCCAGACTTCATATCCAGCTTGGTGAAGTATCTGGTGCCTGCTAGTTCATCTAGACTCTCTTCAATCAAAGGCCATAGGAAAGCGGTTCTTGATTGTGATGGAGTTCAGCCTTCTATAATCCACACAAAAGCGCCAACTTCCATCTTTCTTGAGCACCAACAATACTAGGCTTGCAAATGGGCTTGAACTTTGTGTAATCAGTCCTGCCTCTAGCATTTCTTTGACCTGCTTCTCAATCTCATCTTTATGATGTGGTGAGTACTTATAAGGTCTGAATTAACAGGAGCTGATCCAGGTAATAATAGAATTTGATGGTCATAGAACCTGGAAGGTGGAAGTTTCTTGGGTCCTCAAAGACATCCATGAATTCTTGCAAGGGAAAAAGTCTATATTACCCCCCAACCTATGTGGGGTGGACTACATAACCCCCCAACCTATGAAATGGTCTATATCACCCCTGAACTTTCAAAAACCAGTCAAATTACCCCTAAAGCAACTTTGAAAAATCATAGTAAATCACAAAAAAATCAAAATGGAAAATCCAATTGTGTTGGACTCCAAATGAGTAGATCTACACAGTGAACATATAATATGGTATGGTTTAGTACATTTTTTTTGCTGTAGCTTTATATCTATGTTTTTCTTCATAACTGTAAAAAAATTGTACTATAAATACCACATTATATGTTCACTGTGTAGATCTGCTCATTTGGAGTCCAACACAATTGGATTTTCCATTTTATGATTTTTCTGTGATTTACTATGATTTTTCAAAATTGCTTTATGGGGTAATTTGACCGGTTTTCGAAAGTTTAGGGGGTGATATAGACCGTTTCATAGGTTGGGGGGTTATGTAGTCCACCCTCCATAGATTGGGGGTGATGTAGACTTTTTCCATTTCTTGCAACAATTGCTGAACTTGAGTATAATCATTGTTGCTAGATTATTCCTGTACTTTCTCAACCACAGCTAGTGCCCATATATCATTTCCCTGTGCTCCTTTAAGTAATTGTTCAACAGACATTTCTTGCAATTGCCTGACTGAAGGTTTTACCCCTTGAATAGTGATCTGCTTTCCTTTTTCTTCAAAGGTCATGGTCTTATTATCCCAGTGACATTGCATAGGACTGTGAGGTCTGAGCCAATCATATCCTAAAATGGCGTCATATGCTCCCAATTCTAACACCTTCATGTCTGTGTACAATGTATGTCCACTAGACCACCAAGCCATTTGAGGGACCCAATGGTCAGTTGTCAATGTGTCACCATTAGCCATTTTAACCTGTCTAGGTTGTGTTGGTATAGCCTCAATGCCAACCTTTTTCAGAAAGGCCTTGCTCACAAAGCTGTGAGAGCTGCCACTGTCAATTAGCACTAGCATCACCTTGTTTTTCACCAGTGCCCTCACCTTGAGGCAATCTCCAGAATCAGTACCTGATATATCATTCAGAGACAAATGACAAAAGTCTTCTGCCAAAGCATCCTCCACTGCAAGCTGATTCAGAACTTCTTCAGTTAACTGCACATCAAGATCATTCAGTGCTAATGCATTTACTTGAGCTGCTGGTCTTTTTGTACAGGACTTGTCATGGTTAGCATCATAGGTTTCTCCACAAAAATAGCACAACCCATTAGCTCTGCAGTGGTCCCTCCTCTGCCTTTCTCTCCAAAGATTGGGTGGGGAAGTAGGGGCTTTGGGCTCCCCTTTCATTACCACAGAACCATGTCTCGTCTGACTGAACCCCTTAGTCACCTTACTCTTGTTTCTATCCAACAACTGTTGTTGAATCTTGGCTAACACAATAGCCCTGTCCATCTTGGTTGGTACATGACCTTGCACCATACTGCTCACTTCAGGTTTAAGGCCTTTAACAAATTGTGTAATGAAGAAAAGCTCATCCAACCCACTGTTATGCATGGTCAGCCGGTATTGCAAGTCTTCAAAGGCCTCTATGTATGCCTCCAGTGTATCAGTCTGTTGTAGTGCTAATAATTTAGACATAGCCTCTCTGTAATCATTTCACCAAACTTCTCTGACACATCTTTATAAACTGTGTCCACTGCACAATGTTCTTCTGGGTCTTGTAGATTTTGTACCATTTCTCAGCTTTACCTCTCATGTTCAATGAAGCAGCTGTTACCCAAAAGCCTTCTGGCACATTGTACAGTTTGAAATAATCTTGACATTTGTCTTTCCAAATTCCTGGGTTATCTCCTGTGAATTGAGGAAATTCCATCTTTGGCATGTAGGGCCTCCCCTGGTCTTGACCACCACCCTGATTCCTTTGTGAGTTCCTTCCATGATGGCGACCAGATCTATGGGTCTATGGATCAGCCTGAGTCTGTCCTGCCTGATTTCCAAACATTGCCTCCACTGTAGCTTCTGAGGATGTGGGACTACCAGGTTCTTCTGCTCTAGAATGCATCTGGTTAATTGTTAATCGTGCCACCGCTTGTCCAATCACTTCTATCTGTTTGGTTAAAGTTGCTGGTCCTTCAACATCTGTTCCAGTACCTGGTTAGTTAGATCAAACTGAGTTTCTAACCGAAGCTTGTCTTGTGTCAACCTCTCCCACCTTGGCAAAGAGAATGTCCAACTGTTCCATAACCTGATCCCACTTCTCATCTTCAATAGACGCTCCGTCCTCCATGGCTTTGAGAATAATCAGGGACTGAGGTGAAGCTTAGGTGGAGCCGTGATTGCTGATGGGGAATCGACTATCTCCACGTGTCTACCAAATCCAACTGCTGATTCAACTTGCTCAAGGTGAACTAGTCGAATCAAAACCCAACGCCCGTAGTGCGGATTTGACTATGGTATTTTACACAGAGACGCTGCTCTGCAACACCTGTCGAAGAGCACTACTCGCCAACGCCGCCGCAACCACAACTGCGCTCAGGTTTACGGAATTTTACACAGAGACTCGCTCCGCAACCCTAGCCTGAACCAATCTGGTGCTAATTTGGGGAAAAAATTGGGTTGTTCTTCATGAATCCGGGTACTGAACGGGATTTCACGTGGATGAGCCACAACCTTTCAGCACCACGCCAATCGGACTGGATTCGGAAGACTGGCTGTGGAAATCGGGTAGAAATCGATCGAGATTGGAGGGGAATCGATATGTACCCGAAGATTTCTGGCGATGAGTTGTGGACGCGCGCCGAGGAACGGTGAATCTGATACCACTTGTCACACCCGTTGCCGTCAGAGATCGACGACGTGAGAATCACAAGAGCAATGAAACTCGGATAGAGGAACGGGAGCGGGCGATGAACCCTGAACCTCCCTTTGGAACGATGTTCTATTTTCAGATTCTAGAATAGCCTTCTCCCACAGGGGAGTTCGGTCTTTACAAGCAAGTCCCGGCTACTGGCCGTAGGGCCCACATGTCATACATAGATTTAAACGTAAACGTACATAAGCAACACACGATACAGAAGACGTAATCCTCTTCGTCCACCTTCATGTCGACGCCTCCGGTGGAGCAGGTCTGACACGCACCGAGGAGCAGCGGAGGCTCGTCGCGGAGCTCATGCGCCTCATCGAGATGCCTAAGGTCAGCCACAGCCGAATCATGTATGTTTGGATCTGTTCGATATTTTTTTGCGATTGATTTTGATGGTTCAGAGAATGTAAAATTTGGTGGCAGGTGTATAGTCCGGTGGAATCACTGAGATCCAGGGAGGGATATGGAGCGAGTGGGAGGGAGGAGGAGAGGGAGCGGCGGCTGCGGAAGGGAGTGGGAGTAGCGGCCGGCACGCGTGGCAGAGCGACCAATCAGGGGGCGGCGGAGAGGCGAAGCGTAGGGCCGCTAGCTTGTGCCCTCCACTACGGCGGCACTACGAAGCAAGGGTAATGCTGGTGACGAGCGTGGAGGTTGCGCCGGCGATGAGCGAAGGACGTGCGTGGTGTGGTGGCTGCGGTCCCGCTGACCCCATCCTCGGGCCAAGGCAACACGGCGGCGGCGGCAACCCATTGACCCGTTCCAGCTCTACCCGGTAATAACAGGGGCATTCTTCACGCCTTGGACACCGAAGCTGCCGAGCCCGTCGTCCGCCGGAAGCCCTCTCTCTACTCTTTCGGGTATGCAAATCGATCTCCTCCCTCTTTTCCTCTTCCTTTGGTTCGAGCAGAAGGCGCCTGCACTCACCCCTTCCACAATCGTGCTGGGGAGGATTGGGATGGTATCATCACCAGCAATGCCATCGGGTACCCATGGATCGACATGATGAGGTTCGTTTATCCATTGCCTTCATATACGTAAAACTAGCAAGGTGGCCCGCGCAATTTGCGCGGGTAGCTAGTTTTTTCTTGCAATATTTTTGTCCTTCCAATATAGTTTATTCTTGTTTTCATTGTTGTTATTTTTAGTTTTAGTGATTTATATGTCCTTGTTTTAGTATGCTTAATCTGGACAACGCGCTAGCGCGGGTAGCTAGTTTTTTATTTAGCAATATTTAGATTCTTTAAATCAGAATAAATACATGCAAATAACCCTTCAAAATAAATATAAATGGATGCAAATAATTTTATTTAGTTGTGTCATTGTAATTTTTTTGTCCTAATGGCTCATATCAAATTAACAAAAATAAATATTTTCATGTTATCTGCCGTATCTTTTAAAAAAAAAATTTATAAGAAAAGAGAATACCTATAACTTCCCTTCTTTTGATTGAAATCGACTACCTCTCTTCTAGAAATATTCTAATTATTCTATTTCCCTAGTAAATGTTTAAGTAACAATATTTTAGCTTGTAGCACTCAATAGCCATGTTAGCAAATACGCCACCTCTAGGCCTAGTCCCCTACACACTGCCACAACCTTAGCCCCCTTCCCTCTACCTTCAAGTGGTCTCACTAACAACCACAGGAGTCGGGACCTATCCTCTTCATATATTTAGTTTTTAGTAGGTCTCAATTTCTTGTAGGGTTTATTTTCTTCCCTAGCGCCATCAGTGGTGGTGCTATGATGGCACATTGGAAAAAGGTTTGTTTGTCCCCTTCCTACCTCATTGACATCTGATTAGGCACCGACAAAGAGCTGATAAGGGTAGGTTATGCTAGTTGGTGTAATGATCGGAGAAACACAATTAGTGGTCTTTTGAAGCGGCAACTGAGTTTTTTTTATTTCTTCTGCAGTTCTCCAACCTTCTATTCTAGTAGTGAAAGATTGCAAGCCTATAGATTGCTTAAGGTGATCCTCGAACTGATGTTCTTTTAATGGATAGATTCTAGTTTCGAGCAATGGGTGGTTAGAGGGTTTTGTATTAAGATTTATTTTTTACTGGCTATTAATGTTTTTTATAAATATCAGATATGACGCGTCGTGGGGGTAGTCTTTCCTTCACCAGCTGAGTTATTTTATCTTCCAACTCATGTTCTTTTAGTGGATAGACTCTAGTTGCTAGTAATGGATGGTTAGAGGTCGTTTTGCATTAAGATATATTTTGTATCGACTGTATTTTTTTATAAATATCAGATATGCCGCGCTCGTTTAGGTGTATTTCTTAAAAAAGAGCTATTGGACATGGTATTTTAGTTTACAACATATGTATGTGCACCGGACTATATCAGATTAAATTATTATATAGATATATAAACATAGTCTTTATTTTCTATATTTTATTTTTACATAATCCAAAAAAAGAACCATGCTTATGCATATACACGCGGACCTATACAATGCATGGAGTTATCCTCTAACCGATGTACGAATGGGCTTCTAGAGTTATTTAGCTAGCTCTAGTAGCACTCCTGAGGTCCTATGTTTGACTCTCCGTGGGAACGAATTTTAGAGTGAAGTTAGAAAAAAGTCACTCTATGGTTCCCTTAGATGTATAGGTATGAGAGGGTTGGTCGTGTTTGTTGGGCCTCAATGCAATGTTCAAAGCCCGAACCACAGGTTGCAGCATCCCGTGTACGAGGGGAAAGCTTTCGTGACTTTTCTTAGAAGGTTACCGATTGAGCTCTTCTTATGAAATAGCGTGGGGGCGGTCTTTCCCTCACCGACCGAGTTTTTTAATCCTCCAACTGATGTTCTTTTAGTGGATAAACTCTAGTTGCTAGCAATGAATGGTTAGAGGTTGTTTTATATTAAGATACATTTTTTTATCGGCTATATCAGGTTTGACGCTCTCTTTTAAGTGTCAATGTTAAAAAAGGCTATTGGACATGGTATTTACTTCACAATATATATATATATGATATATATATAATATATATATATATATATATATAATATGTGCACCGCATTGCATCGAATTAAATTGTTATATAGATATGTAAACATTCCCTTTATCATATACTTTAGTTTTTACTAATGCAAAAAAATAACTAAGCTTATGCATATACCGTGGACCTATACATTGCTCAGGGTGATCCTCCAACGGTCCAACTGATGTTCTTAGGTTCGACTCCGGTGGGAGCGAATTTTAGGATGAGGTTAGAAAAATGTCACTCGCCAGTTCTTGGTCTG